>JANHFL010005271.1:365733-378096 GCA_032468155.1 Oxyrhabdium leporinum
GCAAAAAAAGACAGATGCAGAATATGCTAAATGCAAGCATTTGTGATCCTCAAATGTAGCATGTCCATTGGAATTACAACCTGAACACCATTCCATACCAAAGGAATTTCTGAGTCAAAATGTCAAATAAGTCAGAAACCAAACTACAATCCTCAGTGTGAAAATATGCAAATATATTATCCTATTACCAGATATGAAGATTGATTAGGAAACTATATATGTTAATCAGTGCTGCCTGATGAGGCTAACTTCCACAGCTGAGGTAACTATAATGAGGATCTCTAGAATTCCCCCTGAAGATAATAAGTCTCCCATCTTGAGGTTCAATTATGTCTCACATGTGGTAAGACAGTCTTCCTGTTTGATTAATTCCTTTGCTCAAGAAGAAACACTGGAAGAGGTGGGAAAATATCTTGCATGTTTGTTGTGTGAGAGGCATTGGAAAGCTGTAATTTCAACTTCATGAGAAGTTGACATTATGGCTTCCCAATGCTATTTACACCTGCTTACTTTCTTAGAATGAGGTAACAGATTTGGAACTCAAGTTTTATTCCATGAGACTTATTATGCATATACAAGAGACATCTTTCTTTCTTATAGAAATAAGAAACAGTCAACTCAAATTAGGGCCAATCCTTGCTCATCAAGTTATGTTGTGAGTTTGATTACAAAAAGTTTTTTCAGAGTGTCTGGCAAAGCAAAGACGGTACCTACTGTCATTTACTGAATTGGATGCAGCTTGCTGGGGTGCCGTGGCTGCTCTCCACAGTTGCTGCACAACCCTGGGTAAAACCACAACTATTTTAAAGAATTGTAGACAGGTGACAGACAAGTTCACATTCCCCTGCTCTTTGAAGCACCTTTTTTCAACAATAATAATTAATGCACTTTTACCAATGTGTAGTACTTATTAGAAAAATACAGAAATTGAAAAAATAAGTCCAACAGAATTGGTCCATAACAGCCAAACCAGTAAGCAAATAATAAAAATTCAAACAAGCCAAATAATCATTCATATTTGAAACAATATCCATTGATATGATGGAGCACATATAAGTTTACAATTGAAAAAAGCAAGTCTCAAGCTAGGAACTGCCAAGATTAATGAGAACAAGGTAGGATCCTCAGGCCCTTCATTAACACACTGATCAAAAACAGATGACTTTAAAAGGGATTTTCAGTGTTTTAAGGCCTGAACCCAAATACCATGACCTGGAACAAGGAACAGAAAGATCTCCCTGCTCAGAGTAATGTAAGGAGCAAACAGGACTGAGGGAAGAAATATGGACAGACAGATACTTGGAGAGGAAAGTAATACTTTAAATAGAAGAACCAGTGGTATAAACTGAACTCTGGCTCAAATAGGGAAGACTTTCTCATTATAATGAGAAAATCATGAAAGAGAATAGAGAGAAGAATTAAACACAACCCTACTCTTCATGCTTTGAACTGTCTAGGGATATCCTATTATTCTATTTCAATTTGTGAATTGCACTGGGTTTCTTCTTTGACTTCAATATTTATAGATTCCCCATCACCATATAATTTGCTGATATGTTTTACATGCTTGCTTAGGACATGACAGACTAGGATATTTCCAGTGCCAATGAAATGACTATAAATGGGGACTGTCCACTCTCCCTACCCACCTTGTTTGAGGTGTAATAAGAGCAGACCTTTATTTGAAGTCCTAAAACAAGCAGATAAACTTCACCTAAATCTATGTGGAGCTTCTTGCCATCTAGTAGTCCTCTAGAATTTTGAAGCCTAGGTATAATAGCCCTACATCCTTCAGTGTGGATACAAATAGAGTTTATATGAATCCTCCTAATGTGTTCTTTATGTACAAAAGAGTCACATTTTCTAAGGAGATACTAAAATCATGTTATTATCTCCAGTACTTAAACAAAATCAAACTGTAAGACATTGACTAATGAAAAGAGAAAATTGACAAAGTGCGTATACTGACATCTACACTCAATGTGTTCTTCAGAGAAGCCACACAGTTCAAACACTGCTCACTGCATAGAATCTTTCCAGCTTCCTTTATTCCTAGAAGATCTTTGACATGTAAAATATTAACATTCTTTGATGAAACAAAACAAAAAGTAGTCACCAATTTTGATTTTTAACATCCCAAATATTACATGTCTTTCTCATGTAAATCTGTCTTTCGATCAATAACAAATGAAAACATTCAGACTTAGCCTGCAATTTGCAGGTGTTAAAGATAATATTTTAAATGTGGAATTGTTTGAAGTTTAAAAGGTATTCAAGATGACAACTATTGTGAGATATGATTTATTCAGAAGCTCACTATATTTTCAGTACAAGTTCTGAAAAAGACGAAATCACACAAATCTGTAGAGATGATTATATACTTTTATTTCATTGGAGATGTTGATTGAAACAGGTCTCTGGAGATTAGAATGTAGTTATATTTTAGAAAGTATATATTTAAAAGAATTACATCTTTTAAAACAATTTGTAAAGTTTGGCTTCTATAGATATTATTGCTTCCAATATTTCTGTTTTTCACAGTGATTGTACATTAACCATTCATTTGGTTTTTCTCATTGAACAGAAATACTCATGTGCTCTTTGTTTTAATACCAGAATGCAGAATTGTAGTCACTGATTACACTGCCAAAATGCTGCTGTGTGATTAAAAAAAAATCAAAGAAACATTGTTTATTTTATAATTTGCCTTTTATATAAAAGTATTGAAGCTCGTGTGTCATGGATAACATCTGGCAACCCTGTCTACATGTTAAGGGATTTGTTTCTTTTTATATATTTACATGTTACTAATACGTAACTAGTGTTTTTTGTGAAAACAGTGAAATTTTCTTATGCCAATATACTTCTCCAAAACTCAAAGAGTGGAAGAGAGTAACAAGTTTATTTATTTATCTGACCATATCTAGCTAGGCATGCTATTTTTTTCCACTTCTCATGTTTGTTTCCACAGTTTAGAATTTATTCCTTTTAATTGCATCAGCAATCTTAGTTCTTGTACAAATTGATAGCAACAAGACTATCAAGTTTCTAAGAACTATCTTTTTTGGGTGGGGGTGGGGGTGGACACTTTCTGCTTTTCCTGCCACAACTGCTGATCAGCCCCAAGTCTGCTTGAGTCATGATCCTTATGGCAAAACAGGAAAAAAACTCCTAAGAGAGCAATGGGAGAAATATCCACTTGACACAGGACGAAGCTCCCTGGGAACAAGATCCTGGATCTTAGTCTACTACTGCATGTAAAAGTGCTTCCAGAAGTCAGGGTTTAATTTGCTTTCAGACAAGTCTGTCTTTTTAAGACCGGTAGAGAACATGGAGACAAGTGTCCCCTGGCAGTGCCTTCACTTGCCTTAAGAAAGAAATGTTCGTATCAAAACAAGTTCAAGATTTCTAAAATAGTTTGAATGTGGAACGTTTCTATGGCAAAACCATGGCAAAAGTTTTCATTATGTAAAACAGGACCCTTGCAGTTCAAGCTTTTGTAAAGTTAAGTTCCTTTATGGGGAGTAAAGAATACTTAGGTCACTTGAGGCCAAGAACAGATCCCAAAGCTGACAAGTCAAAACTAAAAAAAAATAATCACTGCATGATATGCTATATTTAACCATATATTGTAACTATTCAATGTTGATATATTTTTTCACTGTATTTAATAAGAGAGAAAAAATATAAATGCTTAGAATAAATTCTTAGAGGAGCTCTGGGGCCCTTAACAAGCTACATAGACAACTATTGTGATGTTAAACAATACTAAATTAGACAGCATCAACCTTCCTCAACCCAAAGATGTGTGCTGGAGAACACATATCCGCTTAACTGCTTAGTGAGATCCTTCCAGCCCAGTAAGAACTATTTGAAATGAGGAGAATTCAGGATATAGGATATCCCAGGATGACCTCTATGAACCCTATATAAGTCTGAAATTTAAGCCTGGGACATTCTTGTCTTTCTTGCAGTCTCTATATAGCTTTGATAAATATAACAAAAGAAAAGAACAAGAGCTTTGATTGTTAAATCCAGTTATGACTTCAGCATCTCTGAATTGATTGGTAAAATCAGATTTGTTGTATAAATGGAAAGTAGTATCCTAGGAAGTCAACACCTCTTTGAAAATTTAGTGTAAGTACCCTGTATCTGATTTTTAATGCAAAAAATCTTAATATGCAGTTTGCTATGCATAGCACTCAAACTGCTGTATAACGCTGGAAAAATGCAGAGAACCCAGCTCTAGATGTCAGAAAATAGCAGAATTTATTTTCTTAATTGTGAGATGAAATTTGCTTTATTTAAAAAAAGTAAAAACATGCAGGTAGTCTTCAACTTACAACAGTTCATTTAGTGACCATTCAAAGTTACAACGGCACTGAAAACAGAGACTTGTGACCATTTTTCACAGTTACGACCTTTGCAGCATCCCCATGATCATGTGATCAAAATTCAGATGCTTGGCACCTGGTTCATATTTATGACCGTTGCTATGTCCCAAACTAATATGATCCCCTTTTGTGACCTTCTGACAAGCAAAGTTGCTAGGGAAAAGCCAGATTCACTTAACATCCAGGTTACTAACTTATCAACTGCAGTGATTCACTTAACATCTGAGGCAAGAAAAGTCATAAAATGGGGCAAAACTCACTTAAAAATGTCTCAGTTAACAACAGAAATTTTGGACTCAATTGTGGTCATACATTGAGGACTACCTGTATAATAACATCCATTAATTTGCATCCAAAAATTACTCAGTCTTGCTCTCCTGATATCTTTTAACTTTCACAGTTAGATGTAGAAGTGTGAGTATCTTAGTGAGGAGCAAAGTTGATTTTTGTTTTTGGATTAATGTTTATAGCCTCTTGTATTTTTGGCTAAAAAGCATTTCATTTTTTTTTTACAAAAAAAGTCTTACAATGAATAAGATACATTGATCTCACTATGTCACTTTGCATCTAGAGTTGGCTAGGAGTTTTGTAAAGGACAGCAGGCTGTTCTACCATCTGCTATCTGATTATTGTCCTGAATGTTTCCTCTAACAATAGGCTTTCTTATTACCAAATCTAGGATGAATTGACATTGACTGATTTAGGCTATTAAAAGACACACAGAGAACATGACTCACAGGTTTTGATCAGGGACCTCACCATGGATTTGGGCCAGAGCAAGAATGGTTGAATAAACAAGCCACCATTAAAACTTTCAAGAGTTGTGTGAAAAAAATATTTTAAGTTTCAAAAAGTTATATTTTAACTTCACAAGAATGGGAACAAAATATTGTGTAAATTAAGTTGCTTGTTTGATATATTTGATAGCATTGGTCACCTTTATTGAAACAGAAGTGAAATGTTTAACATTGTACAACTGGACAAAGTGGATGGGTTTTTAAAACTCATATTTCATAAAGAGAAACAACTCAACTTTATAGTGTGTTTTTAATATTCTACAGTTTGAGTTTAAGCTGAAGGGACTATAAAACCTGTGGGTATTTGTGGGTATGCAGATGTGTTTTAAGATATGTGACCTTGAAATTACTATAAATAGAAATCTCTACTTTTTTATTATGTTCATTGATTACAAAAAAGCAGTATTACATATCGTCTTTAAATTTCATGATATTTGTATTTTCTCTTAAGCACAGTCAACAAAGGTCAGTCTGAGGAATATCAAGAGGAAGGAGGCTGACATTTACAGCAATATTTGAACAATTGTTGCAATTTCCCTAGAATTATTTGTCATCCAACACAGACCTCAGTATTTATAAATATTATCTTCTTACAGGTGTTAAGTGTTATCCACAGTAACTCAGAATCCAATACAATCCTTTAATGCCAGGAGCTTTTTAAAAAATTCTTGCCTAGGCATCAGCCAGAGGCCATATTAGAGATAAGTTACTTAGAGATAAAGAAATGGAATAGTTCCCAGATTTTGATTAATAGCCTGATGGGTCAAGTCTCTGGATGTCACTGATTATAATGATTCGCTTCATTCAAGATTATTCCTTTGCATAGACATTACTTTAAAGTTCTGTAAAATATGCTTCTCATTCTCCAAAGGATACACTGTCCGCTCCCATGATATTTTGTATAAAATATCACAACAACCCTGACAGAGAGATTGATGTGGCCCAAAGTCCCCCAGCTGGCTTTTATGCCTAAAGCACGATTAGAATTTATAGTCCCCCCTTTCCTTGACCAAACTGGATCTCCTGATTGGTTATCTATAATTGCAATTAATCAACTTCAACTTATTAGGTCATTTCTATGACACTTTGATAAAATTACTGTACCTTCATTGATTGGATTCTTTTAATAGCACTTTAAGTTATCCTCTTATAAACTTTACAGATGAGTTCATTCCTTTACAACGTGGCCTGCTCATTACAGTCTACATTCTACAGTATATTCCTATATTATTAGGGTTCCATTTTACAAACCTCAAAATAAAAATTGCAGTTTTATTCATCCCTTTTTCAGTTAATTTGTTTTCTATAATTCTTTTTAAATAGTATCGGAAGTGCCTCAGATGATCTAATAAACGTGTGATCCTTCTACACTGAACATAACCACAGTTTATTCTTTGGCTGTGATGCAAAATGTATGCCTACTTCAATCAGTTATTATCAATATACCATGAAGCTACTCTGTATCAACTACCAAATTTCTTTTTTTTAAATACAATTCTTTCTTCACAGATTTCTCATATTGCTATTAATAGGATGAGGGTGGTTGGGGTTTTTTTGTATATCAGACATTCATTTTCTCTCAATATGTTTCCAAAATTGGAAAGTGTATTCATAAATCTGCATCTATCTCTTTTTCTTCGATTATTTTTGCTGTGGTTTTTGAAGATATAAACAATGATCTCTGGAAGCTGCAGCTGATGCAAAAGGCAGTGGCTCAAGCAGTTTTGGGCATCCCTAAGGTTGCACCAAAAACATATGAGCTGCACTGGATGCTAGTTTGCTCCTTGGTCCAATTTAAGATATTGGTTATTACTTCTAAAGCCCTTCATGCCGTGGGACCAGGTTACCTGCAGAACAGTCTTGTTCCTATTTCACTGACCCTTCTCACCTGGTCAATCATGGCAGATATGTTATAGACCCTGTCTGTTAAAAGAATTTTGACTATTGGGGTCTAGGAAGAGAGGCCTGCCAGAAGAATGTCAAGGCTGTCATGTTATTTATTTTAACCTGTGCACAAAAGGCATGTGACTGCTCAATATCTTGCAAATGACAAGTGGACTGCAGAAACAATATACTTACAAGAAACTGCTGGATTTCCTTTCATGTCTTCTAAGCTACTTTCTAATTGGCTTCAATTATTCATTATAAGAAAAGTACATTCCCCATAATTACCTAAAGGTGACTCAAAACTGCCACACTGCTATGAAGAAGGAAAGGAAAAAAAACAAAACAGGCACCATATTTTAATCTGGTTCAGCTAGTCTTTGAAGAATTTCCATGTCTCTCAACATATCCTATTAAAAATGTAGCATGTATGGCGTTATTGCATGGGGGGTTATTATTTTAACACCCCAAAGTTTTTGGCAATTCAGCATACCCAGGCCTTAAAGTCCAAGGTACTGTACATACTTGTACTAGGGTATGAAATAAGTATCACAGAAGGATGTACTAAAAGTTTGTTTCGATATTTAGATAATCTGACATGAGTCATCTCTTAATTTAATTCTTTAAATTTGTTTACAAAATCAGAATTAATCTGAATTGCAAAATATAGGATTAAAAACCTGCCCTTTAAAAAAAGATAAAACTATATTCACCAAGCATATGTGTTCTTATTGATCTATTATATTTATGCAAATCTAAATGCTTATTTTGCATCTTAGCATATGAATATTTCTGAAAAAGAAAAGGCACATGTCCAAGGCATAAGCATAGCTGGTATCATGGCTAAGAACATACTTTTGAAGCTCTTACCACTTCTATTATTGTACTGCAATTATTACTATTATTGTAATAATAATTGCAATACAATATTCATGCTGTGCTTATGGTACTTTTTGTGTGCTCTAGAGAAAGGACTATTGGCAAATTTACAATCTGCAACGGGGAAGATAAATGTATAGGATCAGCTGGACCTACATGTGCAATCCTCTTATCAATGCTCCATCCATCCCAGCAATTGTTTAGCTGTGTGTGTTTTTCCTTATGCAAATTACACAGTGTAAATACATCTGTGTAGATGTATTTTTATCTACAGCATTCCTACATTAATTGCCATTAATATGGCGTCTTTTTCTGCTGTATTATTGTATGCCAATAACTTATAGTTGGAATGGAAACACCCTCAAGATCTGATAACAGCAACAGCAAATGTTCAATTTAAATCAGGGGTCTCCAACCTTGGCAACTTTTAAGATTTGTGGACTTCAACTCCCAAAACTGGAGATCCCTGATTTACCTCAAATGTAACATTAGCATAACATCTCTCCTGACAAAATAAGCATTACTGTACACAGATGAGGAACTGTATAGGACAAGAACAGGAATTACATATTGTGCATCTCCCTTGCATTGAAATTATATACTCAAAACGATTTCAGCACCTGGCCTTCACAAAGCTCTAACAGGGCTATTTCACTGAGCTTTACCAGGCACTTTATTTCATTAGGTTACAGCCTCTCTACAATGACTGATTTTGTCAGAACCTCTTTAGCTGGAGGGCACTCCGATATATTTGCTAGCAAAAGGGTTAATGGATTCAGCCTTAGAAAAATGCACTGCTTTAGAGGCTTATAATATGATGGATAGTGAACTGCATACACACTAGTAAACAGAGGTGAAAAACAAATTAATTGGAAGGTAGAGAGTTTATTGTTTGCTTGCCTTTTGATAGATGGATCTCATTATTTTTCTTGGGTAGACAAAGCCATAACAGTTCACCAAGGAAGGCAAAGTGGCAGCTTCAGGAAACTGCTTACAGATGGACAGCCAGCAGGCTAAAAATATTATTTCTTGTCCACCTCATCAATAAACCAACTCCATGCAGAATGGTAATTCTTCTTTCCCGTTCAGTCTGCCCTTTGTGAGGCAGAAAGGATGTTATTGATAATAGGAGGATGTTCAACAAAATATATACAGTGGCACACACTCATTTGCTAAGGTAAATCCATACCGAGTAGCTATGCAATCTTCTAATTCCATTATTTAAAATGGCAGCAGGCCATTGTTGATGTCTTAAGAGATTATGCTGATCCTGTATTTTGTTGCTAGCTTATTAATGATTAATGGTACAGATTTATTATTTGCCTAAATTTAGATGTTGTGCATTCTACATGTTGAAAACACTTATTTTTCCCACAGCCTTATTAATTTCAACCTATATAATGTTGATACAAAGTTTCATAACCATTGTTGATTTAAAAACAACAACAACCTGAAAACAAAAAACAATGAAGTAAATCAATATAAATTATAATATAAATTATAAAAGAAAAAGAAAAAAAAAGAAATAAGGCTGTATAGAAAAAATTAAAGAAAATGCTTGTTAAAATACTTCCACAGCACTAATCTTCAAAAATATTTGAATTCTCCTTAAATGGCCAAATATTCTCTCCCCCCCCAATGAAAAGTGTATTGTTAAGTGTTAACAAGCCATGCTTTAGGCAGGTGTCTCTAAAAGAAGCAGCTGGAACTTGATGAAACCAAAAGAACATCATATATTAGTAAGCCTGGTGGAACAGTGAAGAGCCAATTTGTGTGATCACATGTTTCACAGTTAACCATATAAGCTGTTCTTACTGTGCCATCTAAATAAACTTGTAACTCAGAGAGCAATTAAAATTAAGTAAACACATGCTATAGTAAGTGAGGCAGCCTACAAAAGGTGGATGTGAGCATTAGTCCACTTCTATGTGACTGTGACATTACTTGTTTTACATTTAAATCTTGGAATGATTTAGATGACAAGATTAATTTTGGATAATAATAACGCATAGGGTTTTTCATCCTAACAGCTGGAGATTCTGCCTTATTTAAAATTTTATCCATAACAGATATACAATGAATTCCTTATGGCCAATTATATTTGTGAACTTCAATATATATTAAATCACTGGGGAGATTTAATGAATGATTAAATTGTGTACAGGACAGGAGCAATAGTGCAACTATTATGTAGGGGATGAAGGAAGATAAAAAAAAAGGAGTATAAACTCTCTGTTTAACATCTTTAAAAAAAGCAACTGGCCACAAGTGGGGAAAAAAAACCTGAAAACCTATACGAAGTTTATAACAAATGCACATTTTAAAATATTACAATTTGATGAATGTAAGTACAACAATCTACAACTATGCAGCTATGCAGCTCAGATTTGGGCTGATCCAAAACTAGAAAAAAATAAAATGATAGATGCCTATTATTACATTGAAGCCCTCCTCTCAAAATAAGTTAAAGAGAAGGCTCATATATTAATTAATAAATTAAAATCAGTTTGTATGCTGCCTCAAAAATAGAGGCAAGTGTAGGTGGGTTAGAAATTAAAGAAGCAGCAAATTAGGAAGAATAAGAATAAACAGATAAACCATAAATAAGGAAACTAAGTAGCACTTTGGAAAAAATAAACAAAATAAAAAGTAAGTGAAGTTTAAGCACAATTATAAGATGGAACTTCAATAATAAAAAACAGGCCATAACCCACCCTACCAGAACCACAGAGATCTATATTCTAGATCCTTGTGCTAGAATATAGTAGGCCAGATTCCCAGAAAGAGTGGGATGCATTCCACAGAAATAAGAGGCAGCTTGGTCCAGATATTATGTGTAAGGGAATGAGGAAACTCCCTAACAGTTTATCAGGTAGATAGCAGAGTGCTTCAATTTGGCAAGATTCTGTCTAAAATTTAGAACAATAAAGAGCTTGGAAGAATCACCATGTATCTTTCCCAGTATTGGGGCTTGATAATCCCCCTTAATATGCTTTACAGGTGGGATCAGGGGAGAAACAATTCTTTGTATCTTACTAGTCAGGTATAAGTAGGAGAAAGGCAGTCCCATATATATCTATTACCTAACCACAATGTTTTTAAAGTTAGCAACCATCGTCTTAAGTTGTACCCAGAAGGCTATACTAACTTCCAACCTAACTCAGTTTAACTCCATATGCAGTTAAATTTAATCAAAGCAAACCCAGGACTGAATACGCCCTTCTGTAGCCATGAATGTGCACCACATATCTATCTTTTTCTTGGCTCAATCTGGAAACTGAAAAATATAGAAACCCTTCCCGGCACAATTAATCTAACAATATTATATACACTGCATTTCCCAGCTAAGTAAAGTTGCAGGACATTAAATATTGCCTATCATATTCAACTTAGATTGCAGTAATTTTTTTAAAAAAATCCAATGAAAGAGAAAGCTAATTTTGGATGTTCTAATTTTCTAGCTAAGGTAAAATAGTATTGATCTATCATTTATTGCCAACATCTGATTCTAATGAATAATTTTTAATCTCTTAAAATAAAATCTATACTATTCCTGATTTGTTTTGTTGCACAGTTCATTATAAAATAAATGAAGTATGCTGCAGCTTTATATTTTTTTATCCAATTCTTCTGAAAAAACAAGCAATTGGAAAGAACTGAAATACACAATAAAGTACACAAAGGCCTCTTTGTTATAGATCCACAGTAAATGCAATTGATTTAGTCATTTTGCAGACAATTAACCACTTTTCTAATGAGAGTCCAAATGTTACAGAGCATTAAACAAGGATTTAGTCATAGTACCTATCCAAGATTTATTTTTGAATATTAAGAAGCTAGGGAAAGTTACATTTGTCAAAATTGATGAAAAAGAAACTATAATAATATCAAGATTAATGGCACATTGGCAGAGGATGAAGATAAATGCTTGCATCTTGAATTTATTATATGCCTTCTAGCAATTTGATGCCCCCCCCCCATTCTAGCAGGGTTGTCGTGTTGTTTTTGTACTGAATTTACTTTATATTGTAGTTTTTTCTATGTGAGCTACTAAAAATCATTTTTATTGTAGTAGCATAGAAACAATTACCGTATTTTTCAGAGTATAAGATGCTCTGAAGCATAAGAAGCACCTAGCTTTTGGGGAGGAAAACAAAGGGGGGAAAATCTGCCTCTGCCTCTACCTCCCAGCAATTTTCCTCCTTGCAGCAAACAGCAAAAACCCTGTTTCAGCTTCAGCACAGCCTGATTAGCACAAGCAGCTAGCTTTTGGGAGGAAAACAAGGGAGGGGAGGAAATCTGACTCTGCCTCCCAGCAATTTATCTTCTTGCAGCAAACAGCAAAAAGCCTGGTCTGCTTCAGCACAGCCTGATTAGCAGAAGCAGCTGATTTTCGCTAGAATCGGCCT
>JANHFL010005272.1:0-10666 GCA_032468155.1 Oxyrhabdium leporinum
CTTTAATCCTTGCGAGGTCGAGTCCCGATTAGGTTGATTAGGAAAAAGAGGAGCCGTTTAAACAGAAGGAAGGTGGAAAACAAAAGAACTTTTTTTAAAAAAAAAATATCTAATTTACCCGCAAACCCCAGAGTGAAATAGGGATGCGTGATTTAAAAAAAGAAGAAGAAGAAGACGACGAGGCGGCACTTTTCGGTTTTATTTGGCCATCGATCTTGGGGAGATGGATTCCAGAGAATCTACACCCACCCCTCCCTTCTATCTCGACTGGCAATCTCTTTAGTTTGAGGGGGGGGGGGAGATTCAGCCCCAATAACTTTAGTCAAAGACAGTTTGCATTTATTTTGGAGAAGGCCGTCTTCTCGCCCACCCATTTCTAAAACAATCAAACACACACACCCGCACTCTTTTTTTTTTGCAGTACTATATTCAGGGCAGATTTTTTAAAATTTAATTTAAATATGTGTGTGTGTGTATCTATATCTATATATCTATATCTATATGTATCTCTCTCTATATATACATCCTTGAAACCTTTCTTCTATTGCACAACTTTCCTTGGGAATATGCAAGGCCTCTTTTCCCCTCCAAATGCATTTGCATGCAAGCTAAAATGATAATGATTAATTGCTCCTTCGAGAGGAAGGCTTGTGCCCCGGACAGTTTAGAGTTTTAGCAGCTTCTACCCAAGACTGCAAGGATCGAAATACCAACCTAAAAACAGGCTTGGGGGGGGGGGGAATCCTTCCTTTGCAGAATCGCCCAGTTTTATTTCAACTGCAGTTATAAAATTCCTCACAGATGGACTGTGGACAAAAGGGAAAAGTGTCCATATATACCTTGCTTTCAAAAATAAAATATTTTTTTTAGTATTTTTTAAAGGAATATTTTTATTTATTCATTTTCCCTATTTCTAAACCACCTCTCTCTCCTTCAGAGATTTGAATTGGTTCATGGAAGGAAGCAGAGATCAATTTTAAAAGAAAATTGCCTAAAAGAAAATTGAGGAGAGGAGATTTCAGAAAGAGAAAACAGAAAGCAAAAGGCAGAGAAGGGGACAGCTATAAATTGTTCCCTTGGAAAAAAAACACAAAACACAAATAACCCAAGATGAAGGCAAGCAGCTCAGAGAGGATTTGAGTAGGAAGTGGCCCAAATCTGCCAAAAAAATGCAACACAAAAACCATCCACCCCACCCCCCAACAAGGAAAAGACAAAGACACTCTGCCTTTACTCACTTGAAAAATAACTTGATAAACTTGGGAATAAGCTTAATAAATGACATGTATATAATGCGAGTGAACCATCTTCCCCCAAATCCACTTGTGGTGAAGTCAACCCATTTTCAACCCAACCTCCAATATCCACCCCAAATACCCTATATGCAACTTTTCCCCCCTTTTTTTCTTTTGAATTGCACACAACAAGCCGGCAGAGTAGTAGAAGAGGGGTGGATAAAGGAAAGAGAGAGATTGGAGGGAAATCAGTTCAGGGCCCGGATGGGGAGAGAGAGACTCAAGAGACTCGCTTCTGAAACAATGGAACTTTCCTCTGGATGACGCAACAATGGGTTTTAAAGCAAAGGGGTGGAGCTACAGTCCTTTGATCCCAAAAGCTGGGCTTATTCTCTTGGGAGTCCTCCTCAATTTTCGCCCTTCACTGCTTTATGCCTCTCCCACTACCCCGTTCCGCCAGGATGCAGTTATAAATGAGATCAAACCAGGGAAAGCAGCAGTGAAGAATTCCAGTGGCTAAAAAGGAAAGGTTAAAAGTAATAATAACAATAATAATAATAAGGGTAAAGCTCTTACTGTTGGTAGTCTTGCTTGCAGTAAAGCTTCCGGTCTCGGAAGTAGCAGCTAGTGGTCAGCGCCTTCTGGCAGACGGCGCATTGCAAGCACTCTTCGTGCCACGAGGATTCGTTGACACGCATCAGGAAACGGTCAGAGATGGGACGCTGGCACCCCTCACAAACCGACTGGTGTTGGCAATCGGACCCTGGAGGAGGGAAGGGGAGCAAGCGAAGAGAGAAAGAGGGAGTGGGGGAAAAAAAAAAGATGTGTGAAAAAAAAAGAAAGCAACACAACGCAGAATCACACCCCCCTCCCCCAAAAAAAAGCACAAATCCATTGTTTTAAGAAGGATTGGTTCACCCAGGGGCCAAGGCTAGCTTTGAAACACCTGGATGGACCAATCCGTCTTAAGTCCCACTGGAGATTTAGAACTGCACCAGTTAAATTGTGTTATTTTGAAGGCTTCCTCCCTACAATCACCCATTTGTCATTAGCCAAAGACTGTGGTGGAGCTGGAGAAGCCAACTGACCTGGGAAAGAAGAGCAGACAATTCACTTTCCATGCAGGTCTTCACAGAGTTTTTGCACCCCCCCAAAAAAATCTCGGTTCTCCATTCCTCAGCCTGCACCCAAGACCAGGAAAAGAGAAGCCAGATTAAGGGAGACAGGGGTGAGCTTCTGATGGGAATCCGAATATTTACAATCCCTGTTCTTGATGATTAATACCTTTCCTGCCATCGCTGGTTTACTCAGAAGGAAGTACCCAAGGCTCAGTTCCAAGAAAAGGTGCCTGGAATTCTGGCCAAGGCAAAAGTCATCTTTAGCCACTTATGTCCCCAGGAATCATCCCCCAAACACATTGATTGTACCATAATAGTTACCATCATCCTTATATTTTACTAGCAACAACACTACTGTAGTGGGCAGTTGTCATTATGACTATTATCTCATTCGGCCTGGCTCAAAAAATAAACTAGAAGGTAACGGCCAAGGGGGGGGGAAATAAATAATCACATTTATATAACTATATAAACACACCAAGAAGTTTGTCTCAATGCTTATCAAGTTAAAAACACAGGGTTTTTTTTTAAATGCCTTTCCCTATTCAGCCCTGGCTTAAATGGTTCGCGGTCCTCCAATTCAATAGCAAATAAATTTTATATATAAAATTTATTTTATAAAGCCGGAAAGCCCGGCCTTGCAAATCAGAAGAAATGAGGGAGTTGGATGGATTGACAGTCTACAAATCTCTTTTCTGGAGTAGTTTTCTCGAAATTTGGCACGCGGTTGTTACCGGGGAGGTGGCTGGAAATCGCTGCAGAATTTTAAGGGAAAGTTGCCTTGAGGAGCGGACCCGTGTTCGTTGACAGCAGCTGGAAGATTTAACTTGGCCAGCTTAGGATCCACACGGGGAGGGGAGCAATTGGGGAGGGGAGGGGGGATTGAGGCCCGATTGAAGCAGGGAGAAGAAGTTGTGAGGTTTGCAAAGAGGGAGGAAAAAAAAAAACCCCGAGCGCATCTGGTCTTCCGGAAGAGAGGCGAAAGGGAAGCGATGGGTCAGACTTTCTCCGCTTCTTCAGAGAACAAGAAGTTCAAGATTAAATCAGTTCGACGCGAGAAGTATCGGGGAGGCGCACAACACAGAGAGAAAAACACACCAACACACCGTCCCTTCGAATTCAGGGCCCCCCTTCGAGATACGCCTGAGCTCAGCGCTTCAGCCCGTCCGCAAGGCGTCTCGCTCCTGTGGGTCGCTTAGCCAGAGTTTAACAAGCGTGCCAAACCACCGAACTCTCTTGGAATCCGGGGAGTGTCAACGCGGGTGCCCCTTCTGACGTGCAAAGCAGCCCGAGAGGAAAGTGAGAGTTCAGCGGCCTTTGAAAAGCAGCCTGTTTTTTTAAAATTTTTCTTTTACCGTCCTCGCCAAGGTACAAGGTAAAGCACAGCGATCCGGATTCAAAAGCTGAAACGCAGCCTGGCGACCAGTGCCAGCTTCTTAAAGCAGCTGGTTTTCAAGAGGGGGGGTACCCCCTCGAAAACGAGGGAGGTTTGAAGGGGGAGGGAGGGACCCGTAATGGATTGGAAACTGGCAAAGGGGTAAAATAAATTGCAAAGGGCTCCGGTTGGAATCTTGGATCAACACGGGAAGGGGGGGGGGGGAACCAAACCACACTTGTGTATCACTCAGTCCCGAATGTAAATCAAGGCCGGGCGTGCAAGCGGCGTGAAAGTGGTTCCTACCAGCCTGCCCTGCCCTTTGCGGGTGGATTCTCGGCCGGGATAACTCGCCTCTCTCGCTCGCCAAGTTGCCGAGTATCTATCTCTAGCCGCAATTGTTCGGCGCTAGGAAACCGGAGGGGAAAAGGAGGAGGGCGCGCGCGGCTGCTCCACCGCGCCAGGATTGGGGTCAAGGAAGGCGGGTTTTATATATATATACTGGGGGGGGGGGGAGAGAGAGAAGATTTTAACTTACAGGAAAAGTTGTGGGGGGAGCAAAGAGGAAGCGCGGAAGAGCCAAACTCACCCAGCAGGACTCCCAAAGTCGCGGGCCCCGAGCGCAGCGGCCGATCCTCCATTTTAATCCCGTCCAGCATCTTGGCGCAATTGACCGAGCCGCGATTCAAGCAGTTTTCCAGCGCCTCCGGTCCCGCGGCCACGTCCATGGGGCGGAAGGAGGGCTACGGAGGGGGGGAAAGCAGCGGCGGTTAGTGGCCGCCCCGGCTGGGATCCGGGCCGCGGAGCAGCGGGACGGTGCCGAGGGCAAAGGCGAGCTGGGCGCAGCCTAGAGGCCGAAGGAGCCGGCCGTCCATCGGCGGGGCGGCCGGGGAGGTCACCTGCTGGCTGAAAGGCGCCTCCGGGGCCCCTCTCGGGGTGGAGGGGGCGGCCAGGCCCTCCCCGAAGCAGGGAGACGCCCGGCACTGCATGCACCCGCGAGCGCAAGCTGTCTCCTCTGGAGCTCTCCTCGGCCCAAATGCCATCCAAAACTCCCGAGCCGGGAGGCGCTCGGTTTACAAGCGGCGAAAAGCTGCTGCGGAGGAATACACCCGCCCCGCCACCGCCTCTCCTCCCCTCCCCTCCCCTCCGCCTCCCCTCCTTTTCCCAAAAAGGCGGAGGGGGGGAGAGAGAGAGAGAGAGAGAGTGAGAGAGACAGAGAGAGAAGAAGAGGAGGAGGGGAAAGAGGAAAAAAAACTTGCTGACATTTGAACTCCCAATCGGTGTGCCTAATATCCCTACGCCGCAGTGAGGCGGTCCCTCGCCTGTCAAATAGTGCGTCCGCTTACGCGCAAAAAAAATAAAAATAAAAATGGGGGCAGCCCCCAAAAAAGTGAACGGAGGAAGGAAAGACAAACGGAGCGACAGGGATCGAGAAATAAAGCAGGGGGGGGAGAGACGAGGCAAGCCCCCTGCCTCGCGGGGCAGTCGGTCGTGACAAAAGGAACCCTCAGCCAGGTGGAGAACAGGAGAAGAATTTCGGCAGGTAACCCGTCCGGGGACGCAAAAGAAGAGTTTTCGCTGCGGAGAGAAAGGGAGGGAATCGGAAGCAGAGAAATGGTGGGGAGGAAAGCTTGAAGAAAGCGAGAAAGAGACTTTACAGTTGGGCTGTTTAAAATTAATAATTGGGTAAGAAAAGGGGGGAGAGACTTGCGAAAGGGAGCGGTAGTTAGGGACTATCCAGAGCCCGTCCTCTGAACAGGGCGGGGAGGGGATGCAGAGAAGACAAGAAGGGAGGAAAAAGCTGCGTGGATCCGTCCCACCTCCTGTCAAAGAGACCCCACGCTCAAATAGCCACCTAAATTCGCCAGGAACAGCCGGCTCACCTCGCCCGGCAGGTAAGCGCCTTTGCTTCTCTTCCCTTCTGGGGGATATGCGCCCTTCCTTCTACTTGGATACCCCCGCCTACCTGGTTATGTCTGGGAAGGGAAAAAATTGGGGGACGGGGAGGCTTCTCTGCTGGTTTGGGGAACCGGTGAGAAAGCACCTGGAGTGTTTGCCAAAGTCGCAGCCGGACTGGAGATCCCTCCGGCAGGGATTCGGGGTCAGGAAAACCTGGCGGTGGAGGGGTAACCCCACTTTTCTCCCTCCCCTCCAGCAAGCCTCTTGCGTGATGGGGTGGGAGGGCAGAAGGGAGGGTGCGTGGCTTGGGACCTGGCGAAGGAGGGGGGGGGAAACACCCTTAGAAAGGCGCGCAGACGCCCAACCTCGGTCAGTCTCGGCTGCGCCTCCGATTCGGGCGACTTCAGCCTTTCCCAAAACGCCAAACCAAATCCTGCGCCCAGGATTTGGAGTGGGGAAATCTTAAATCTCCCCCAAGTTTAAACCCGCCTCGCGGATCACCACCTCTGATTTCCAACCCTTGGAGCGAGCGATCCAGGCTTCCCGGGCATCCTAAAAGCGACAAACCCATCCGCGCACAAGCGCCCACGCACCCCTTCGCCGCACCCTCGTGCCAAGTTCTCCGCGTGGTTTCCCCCTTCTCCCCCCCCCCCGACTACGGTGCTCTGCGATGTTCAGAGGGCCACGGCGTGCACCCTTCTTCGGTGGCAGTGGAATGGGGCGAGAGGAGAGTGGGTGCCTGAAATTTTCAGTGGGGCTGGGGGGAGAACAAGGCCTATCCTGACGCGATTGCCCCGATCTTTCTGAAGCCACGTTTGGTCGGGGTTTTTGGCAAATGCGACACCCCCCCTTTTTTTTTTTTATACAGACACTGGGCCTGGCTTGGTGAACGCGAGCGCGCTCGGCTTCTGAACCGCTGGTAGAGAGAGAGAGAGAGAGAGAGAGGCCTCAAAGCAGGAGCTGGGATCCGTTCCCCCCAACCCCCTTTTCCCAAAACTGTGAACTCGGCCTGGCGTTTAGTTTTATTTCCGTCCTGGAAAAAAAAAGTTGTCTAAAGTCTTAACTGCCGGTGGAATCTTAGATATTTCGTCTACTTTGATTCTCTACGAGACAGAAATTCCAAGCTCCTATTTTGTACTGCTCGCCAGGATGAGGCTGGCTCCAAATTCATCCCGCCTTCGAGTAGACCCACTGGGAACCGGCGGAAAGCAGCAGGCTTTGAGTCTTCTTGGCTGCTGCAGATTAAATGCCAAATTCCAGATAAAAGCTATTTACAACCTTACGCTGAGTCTCTACACTGTGCGCGTTCCTACAATTATTAAGGCCGACAGCTTCTGAGTATATCTCTGGTCACCAGTTTTCCGAAGCAGAAGGTTTATTAACTTTCAAAAACAAAACAAAACAAGGTGAAATGGCGAGGGATGGACTTTTGCCTTCGACGATCAGCGTTTAACTTCCGGATTTCTTAGAAAGGGTTCCGAAACGAGACTGGCCTTGGGCAATCTCGGTCCAGCTCACCTCACGGGGTTGTTGTGGGGAAAACAGGAGGAGGAAAGATATGTTCCTTGAATTTACAAGGGCAGGATAGGAAAAAAACACAACCCTTATAAAATAACTGATAAAAGATGGAATAAAATCAAAACCCCGTTTAAAGGCATTATTTGCCTATCATAACAGAACACATAAACGCGCGCAGGAGGCCCCCCCCCCCCGTTACTTTCCCCGAATCTCCCTCTCTCTCCAAACTTGCATCGCCTGGGATTCAGAAATCTGTCACTTTGGACACTTTCCTTTGACATTCCTCTTTCTTTTCTTTTCTTTTCCCCAGTTTAGAGATCTCTATCTGAGTGTTTTTCCCCTCGGCTAGTAAATATGCGATTTCTGCAGTCCGCGAGGGAAGAAAATCAGCGACCGCTCATAATGAAGTGCTTTAAATTTTGAGCTCGGAACTAAAAATCAACATTTCGAGACCTCGAAAGCGGAATGGATTGGAAAAAAAAAAAGCGGTTCGGCCCGAAAGTAAAATCCAAGGTCTCTTTTCACCTAACCAAATTGAGGGTTTCCCCCGAAACGAGCATTTTCTTTCTCCCGCCTTAGCCCACGCTCCTAGTACCAAAGAGAATTCCTGACCAAGAATTGAATAATTCGAAAAATTGAAAAATTCCTAGGAACCGAATAGTCTGCGCCGAAGTCCGAGTGGCCGGAAAAAACTGGGGGAGCGTTTGCTTGGAGAAATACACCTCGTTCGGCCGCGCAAAAACCCTTATTTCCCTCATCCTCTAAAGGGATGAAGCAACCCACTCACCCGTGCTAAATTTTTATTCCTTTCGGAATCCGTTATAAATCAAATTTAAAAACCGCGTCTCTGGCCTTTGGAACAAGTGGGCGCAAGGAAATGGGAAGGGTCCCAATCTGCAAACTAGGACTCTGTCGACGCCCAGGAACCAGCCGTTCTTACGCGGATTGGCAACGCGCGAGCAAGCGCCTGACGCTGGGGTGCGCAACTGCCCCCCCCACCAAATGTGCGCAACTCTGGATTTCATCGCATTATTCGGCCTCATTGCCAGTTTATCTAGTTCAGTTTTTTTTATGACGCCAGGCCCACATCCAGCCTTTTGGCTGTCTTGTCTGGCTCGCGCAGACTTTTATCTTGGTTTTATTTGGAAACGACTTTAAAAAAAAACAAACAACGTAGGTGTGCGTGCATGCTTAACACTTTCACAGTTTGGCTCTTGGTCTGCGCCACAGACCCCGTTTCTCGTGTGGCCTCTTGGGGAAATTAATTGCCCACCTCTGATCTAGTTTAATATCTTTCT
Source organism: Oxyrhabdium leporinum (assembly GCA_032468155.1). Taxonomy (NCBI): domain Eukaryota; kingdom Metazoa; phylum Chordata; class Lepidosauria; order Squamata; family Cyclocoridae; genus Oxyrhabdium; species Oxyrhabdium leporinum. Next base: position 8,444 of record JANHFL010005272.1, read on the forward strand.
CCAAAAGAGCTCAACACGCGGATGGCTAAACCAGTTTAGGCTCCGTTTCTCCGTTCTGGCAATCCACCCCCCCCCCCCCCCGATCTGGAGTCACTGCGGAGCGACTCTGGAGAGGACCCCCGTTCTTGAAAGGGAGGGGCAGAAATAGAATAAAACAAAACAAAATAAACCCTGGGCGAGGAGATTGCGCGGAGAGGAGAGGGTAGATTCGGACAAGGGGCGCCCCAGTTTGAAACCGACTTCGTGGCGATCTCTTTTTAACCCGCGTTAAATGGAATATCTTCCTGAACCCAGTAGTTGCGTTCCCATGAAATGCTATTGCCCTGGGTTCCTGGCTAACCTACCAAAGGTACCAAGCAGCGAGAGGGCTTTTTGTCCTAACCAGAAATTTAACCACGATTAATGCTGAGGGAGAAAAAAAGTGGTTTAAGGAAGACGCGTGAAAGCAACCGAAGTGCGCACAGTTTGAAAGATAAGGATTATTTCAGGCCGGGAGATATAACCCAAACCCACCCAGCCACCCACCCCCCAAAAAAAGAACCCGGAGAAAAAAAAAACTCGATATAGAGGGAACAAAAAATAATCCCAGACGCCGCTTACCTTGTCTTCGTTCCTCACTGGTAACCGACTCCCATCCAGGATCAAACCTGAATCGAAGGCATCGGAGCGTCCCCCGATTTCCCCATTCGAGGGATGGCGGGGAGGAAGCGAGTTTCATTCTTTGGGGCGGTGCGCCTTAAGCCCAAAGCTACAGATCCGTGTAGAGTTGTAACGTGAGAATCGGCTGGCTCTCCTTCCCAAGGAGGGCTGGGGGGAACAAAATCGCCCTTGAGTCTCAAGGAAGCTTACTCTCGAGGAGACTGAAAGAGAAAGCAGACAGAAACGCAGGTTAGTTTGCACCCCATTGAGCAAGGCAGGGGTCGCTAGAAACCTTGGCTGTGGTAGGTGGTTAATTTGACCCCATTCGTCCTGGATGAATCGAAGTTTGGCATAGTTTGGCTCTAACCTGCGTTTTGATCCCCGGTTTCCCCCCATCTCTCCCTGCTTGCGCGGCCCTGGACTCCACCCCTCCTCCCCCGCGATAAGGTCTGGATCCCCCAATTCGAATTCAAGCTGGATTTCCTAGTGGTCTCCCCTCTCCTGAGTTTGGGATTATATTTCATCCCCATAATTCTTTCATAATGGTTTATTGAATAAACTATCATGTGCCGAGGAGAGTGGCTAATATGAGGTACTATAAATGCACTATGGGGTAGATAGATAGCTTGCAACACACACATACACACGCACAGAGCTTACTTTCACATGTTTGTTTAGAAATCTCTGTTGTATCCCAAGGGGGGGCACCTGATAGTAAGCAAACAAGGACACCCACCCCCAATTAAATTTACCTAAACAAACAAAAATACGAATCTCGTGTTATGCCTCTAAATTCTGCAGGATACATTGAGTACATTGAGGGTTTTAAAGGAGAAGCTACCTAAACTGCCTGCTTTTTAGACACACACACCCCTTTCAATATCTTTGGGAACTTCTGAAAGGGAAGAGGGTGTAAAAAGATTGGCTTGAGCAAAAGGGTCTCCTCTTGGATTCATCATCGGTTCCGAAAAGATGCCTTGTCCTTTTCGTTTTCAACCGCTGCCCCTTTCAAATTTATTTTTTCTCACATAATTTGGGTTGTAATTACGGGGCTCAGCATGGCTTTGTTTCTTTGCGTTTGCCCAATGGGCTTCCTTGAACCTTCGCTCTGAAAACTGGACATTCTCTGGAAACCAAAACTTCTGCTAGGAAAAAAACAACCCGTATTTGTTCCTTTGGCTCTTCTTTCTTTCTTTTTCTTTCTTTCTTTTTCTTTCTTTCTTTCCTTTCTCTCTCCGTCTCTCTCGCCTTTAAGAAGCCTCCGGCGTCTCTTCCAATCCTCTCCGTTGCACCACGCACGAGGCCTCCCTTTTCCAAACGCCCTAACTTGTCAGCCTTAACCAGCGGAGCCTCCCCTAATTGGTCGCCTAATCCCAAGGCGCATAGCCCATCATCCTCCTACCCCTAGGCTACATTGGCCATGCAAGATGGGTGTGGCAGTTCACACCGGAGAGTGCCGGGTGGCAAAAAAAAACGTTGCATGTTCCACCATATCTCTCGTTTAACCAGGAACGAAAGCGGGGAAGTTGAAGTTTCGCTTGTAGGTATAACAGGTTGGGTTGGGTTTGCCCCAACCACACACGG
>JANHFL010005272.1:34859-44900 GCA_032468155.1 Oxyrhabdium leporinum
GGAAGGAAGGAAGGAAGGAAGGAAGGAAGGAAGGAAGGAAGGAAGGAAGGAAGGAAGGAAGGAAGGAAGGACACTGATGATGTTACCCAATTTGGTAATATAACATCTGCAAGAAAACCACCAAGCTGAGAGAGCAATAAGGGCCCTTCACTTTAATCCTGTAGCATAAATATTTTCCTTTAATGTATATATTCCATTGTTTTATGCGACCACTTGACTTGGCATCTAAGTAGCTCTCGGATCATGCATATTTTGTACTAAAGATTTTTGTATGGAGCCTAAAAGTTCTTAAAAATAAAAAAGCCAACAATGCTTTGCATGGGAGAAGGAAATAGTTCAATACAACTAATCAATTCTGGAATAAAGTCCTTTCTTCACCCGTAAGTTCTTTCGCTTGGCTCCATGAGAACCTTATCAATCTTCTCCTAAGATTGGAGCATCAGGAAGATTTCCACGAGAAAAAGACAACAGAGATTGCTAATCAATGCTATGAGTTCTTGGGGCTAATAAGGACTTCGGTTCTTTTGCTTTGTCTCATGAAAATCCCCTCAGTCTTTTCCCAAGACCAAAAAGAAACTGTTAGGAGAAGACAACAGACATTACTAACCAACACTAAGATTTCCTGAAGCTAATAAAGACCTCCAGTCTAGCTTGCCTTCAATAAAATCACCCTAAAGCGTGCAAATATGGCTAGAATGGGATTACAAAACAGCAGGGATGTGGTAAAAGAGGAATTCAGCAACGAACATCACAACCTTATCATAAGAAGGCAAAAACTATCTTCCCCAGCGGAGCTAAAGGGAATTATTTTGCAGCAAATTAAAGCAACAGCATTCCTTCCCGCTCCAAAATTATCCATGTTAATAAAGGTAGTTTACTGGGCTGTATGAACTATTTAATTATCTTTGAAGAGTGAATGGTGTGCGAGGGGTGGATAATGAATCAAAACAATAGTTTTGGGATGAAAAGACATGACTAAGCGCTGATTAAATTGTCTTTCCCCATCGAAGGCAGATAAAAGCTTTATTAAAAATAAAAAAATCCAGAGGCAATTGAAGTACACATAATATCGTGGCAGGAAGCATATGGCTGTTTGGTGGGGGAGGCCAACACAAGAAGAAGAAAAAAAATATGGCACAATAGGGATGGAAAGAGAATCAAGGAATTTTGGCATCCCCTCTTTTCAAGGGAAGCAATTCTACCCAGCACCCTATTCAGAGTGGCACCTGAGCTCATTAATCATTTGCCAATGTATTTCTATAGACTCAAGAGTCAGAAAAAGCTATTGCTCAAAACATCAGCTAGATGTTGGGTTTTCCATGCCAAGGGCGATCTTGGAATTTGGACCTCACTTTATTATTAACGTTTTGGCCTGGTCACGTTAAAGTTGGTTTCTCAAAGTTTGAGCTGCCCGTTTACATCATGAAAGAGAGACATATATAAAAATGCCAGCTACCTCTGATTACCACATAATAGCTTGGAAGTCCATGAAGAGATCAAAGGTGGTTGACTTTCATCACTGTTTGCTGAACTAACTCCACCACCCAAACATTGCAAACTAAGATCTCGCGTCCACTCCCCAAGGAAGAGATGATACCTCTTTATAGGAATTTATTACAGGAATTCATCAAACATCGGTCAAGGAAGCTCACAGCCTAGCAGAAGACTTCACACAGCACACTTAAGCCACCTCCTAGTTTTACCCATTTCTTTTTTTAATACACAACACTTTTTACATTCATAAATGAGCAATTTGAAATCCTCCAGTGAGAACACTTATAAATTTATATGTTTCATTAGCTTTTTTGGGGACACTCCAGCAGACTTTAGCCAGCTTACAAAATCCAAATATACAATTAGAAGAGATAAAAAGCTAAAAGACATAAAATGGAACACGCCCAGATAACTGCAACAATAACTCTTATAAGTAGATCCTTTTATACCACCCCTATAAGAGCGGGGCCATCCTAGAGAAGATCAAAGTTCATGGGTTGACATCACCACATTGCTGATGTCCAGAGAGGTCACGCCTCTGACAGGAGTTCAGATTTACAAAGAGGTCACAAGAAGAGATGTATTGTCAACAACCTTCTCTTGTCCTGGGTCATACTGGTTTATGGTCTTCAACCAACATCCTTTACATGGTTAAGGAATTAGCCCATTGCCTGGTTTAGAGAATACACTGATCTGATGAAACTGATCAGGTTTGCACCCACTCTTAGAATTAAGAGGAGTTGAAGTCCTTAGCTCCTGAACTGAAGAGAGTTTAACATTTGGATTTGCTAAGTTGTAGAAGATGACCAGGCTCAGCCCGAAGGAGGGGTCAAGCATGTCATCACTCTTGAGTCCTCTGGCACCCACAAGAGATTTAAGTCCAGCCCATCTTGAATTCCGTTGACTGTTATCTACCACCAATTTGCTTTGACCGTTAGTAGTTCAGATTGTTGTAGAAAGCATTTGTGTGTCCTATTCTTCTGAACCACTTTGACTCCTGATTTCCTACGCTTGACAGTTGTTCACACAGAATGAACACGAAAGCTAAGCTTGTGGCTTTCTTGGTTAAGCTCGTTGTGCGAATCAGGGTTAAAATCCCAGCATCTCCAAGCAGCATGGTCAGGGGCTCCTGACCTGAAGAGAGGGCTGGGCTACCTGACCTCGCAGATCCCTTCTGATTTTGCAGTTGGACGATCTAGGAGCCAAGAATCCTGGAAACAGCGGCACTGTCAGCAGAGAGCTAAGTCCTTAATGCCATAAAACATCGGAAGGTGGCAAGCAAGAGAAAGAGGGAAGGGAAAGGAAAGGAGCAAGAAGCGGTTCACACTAGCAAACAAAAGAGCTCAGCCTGGCATGGCTCATTGTCTTATAGACAACAGTGAGAGAAATCCCCCGAATAATTAGCTCCTTTGCAGCAAACTGACAGATTCTTTCTTTGTGGGGCTAATGTCCAGGGGCCTCGTGTTCCCTTTTGAAGTGCAGTGCTCCTCTGGGGACACACAATCGTCCAGATGAGGGGCACCAGTCGAGGACCCATGTCTGGTAGATGCTGAACCAGGATTTGAACAGGGACGATTTGGAAATCAGGTCTACAACCATATTTAACGCACTGAATTCCCCTTCTTCTGAATGCAAACATGGTTTCTTCTATGAGCACCGTCAATGCTAGAAGGGAGTGGGCTTACCAGACAGGGAAAGCCACTTGCAAATAATCATAATTGGGGTGAATTATGTTGTGGTTTCCTCAAACAGTTTTGAAAGGATTTTTTTTTTCCTGGTTCATCTTACGTTCCCCAGCAGGAGAAGAAGAAAATATTCATCGCCTTCTGGGTCCTTGCTGCTGTCTGAGCTTGGTGGTTTCCTTACAGACATTTCATGAATCTGCTAGGAAACATCATCAGTGCTGGAAGGAACTGTATATAAACAGAGAGCAAAACTCACTCCTTTCTAGCCCTGATGATATTACCTAGTTGGGTCGCAAAACGTCTGCAAGGAAAATCACCAAAGTCAGAGAGCAGCAAGGATCCCACAGCCCTCTTCCTCCTCCCCCTCTCCATATACCCCACTCCCTTGTAGCACTGATGATGTTACCTAGTGGGGTAACGAAACGTCTGCAAGAGAACAACCAAACTCAGAGAGCACCAAGGACCCCACATCTTCTACCTGCTCCTAATATCTTGGCACTGAGAAACCCAAAACTTATGACCCACATAAATTAAGGATGTCACCATGTACCATACCGATCACGTTGGATGACTGGCCAAGCACATCGAGAGAGAAATAACTCTGGAATTCATAAATGATCCCAACCAACCAGGTGTCTTTTAAGAGGATCCTGCCTTGGTGATTCTCGGGTATAATTTAGAATTTGAATTGCACTGGAATTTGCACTGGCCAGGAATGAAGGAAAGAACCGAGCCAAGGAGAAGAAAAGGGAAGATGAATTGGGATAGAGTTGCCAAAACCTCTCACAACAAAGAGGGAGTTTCAACTTCGCTCCGGTAATGTACGATTTGCCCATAAGTCTTACCAAAGCCTTTTGTGGATAGATGAAACATCTTGCAACCCAAGCATTTCATGCCAAGCATTTTTTTTTCCCCTCCTCTTTTGTTTTGGGGTTTTGGAAGCAAAACCAACTTTTCTCCCTCTGGGAGTCATTAACATATTGTCTCGGAACACGCTGTTTATTAACTTCACCCCCCAAAGCTGCCAAGGTATTAAAAAGCTCATCCATCCACTCTGAAACTTTTGATGGAATATCTGCACTCCTCAAACTGACATTCCTATATGGAGGGTAAGGTCTGGGATTTAGAAGCGTAACAATGCAAGACCCACTGAAGTAAATACGGCAGGAAAAAGCAAGCTTAAAGATGTTTCAGATTAATGACAAACCCCGTTATTTTACTCGTGTTTAATTTGAAAGAGACTGAATTGATAAACGCACAAGAGTATGCCAAGGAAATTTAGATACTTTCTACATCCTACTGATATCAAAGGGAAGAGAAAACCCAATGGCTAGATTTTTGCCCATTGAAATGAACGGGAAAGTCATTGATTTAACTCTCAATAAATCTTGTTGATTATGTAGCAGGCTTATAAATGAATATTAAATTGTGTTGTGATTTTCCCCATCCCTCGTTTAGTAATAAATAGGAATGGACACAATACAATTCTGTCTCCATCATCTTCACAAATATGGGAACTATTCTCCTCTCTTTCAACCAGCACATCTGACTTAAAAAATAAAAATAAAAAAAATTCAATGTGAATATTCTTTAAAACACCTCTGATTAAAATATATATTTGTTCTAGTATTCTTGAATGATGAGAAAGATCTACATAATTCAAATATGATTACACCATGAAGGTTCTAGAAGGGGTGAAGCTTTGAGATGACCATTAAAGAAAGATCCAAGCTGGAATTAAAGAGAAATTTCCTGACAGAGAGAATAATTTATCAGTGGAATATCTTGTCTCCAGAAGCTGTGGGTGCTCCATCACTGGAGGTTTTTAGGAAAAGACTGGACAGCCATTTGTCTGGAATGGTAGGAGGACTCCTTCCTTGGACAGGGGTTGGACTAGAAGACCTCCAATATCCCTTCCAGCTCTATGGTATAAGCCCTCCTGCCTTGGACCAAATGTTGGGTTGGACTAGAAGACCTCCAAAGTTCCTTCCAGCTCGATGATTCTATGACCATGTTCCAAGGGATGAAGTTTGCTCCATCATACAAATTCAATTCTTCATCCAAAATCAACCATCTTTATTCTTCTTATGCTTGCCAGTATTTGTGGCTGAGTCTACATTACTCTCACCTAATCAAACCCTAACCCAGTCAGATCCTCTTTCCAGTGGGGCTGGAAGCACACAATTACACTCTTCCCACCAAAAATTACTATTTTAGAAGATAGAGAGAATTCTCTAACAGCCATCGATGGGAATTCTAAGTCTTGAAGTAGGTAATAATGAAAGAACTGACATGAAGGAATACTTGGAGGGATCTAGGATCATGGTGTATTATAATCTAGTAAAACCACTGTGCAATGAGAAACATTTCAATTAATTCACCGTATGACTTTGTTATGGCTGCCTATCTTACATCAAAAAATAGGCGGAAAGCTCACAAGACCCCCCCAAAAAACAGCAATTTTAAAAAAAAACAATCACAAAGGCGTAAGCAACGATTAATTCATTAAATTTAAAGCATTCCCCATCTTTCCAAAATCTCCAGATGTGTCTGCTTAAAGATACTAACGCAAGGACAAGATGGCATACAATAAAGGCGAGTGGGGGGGAGAGCTATTTATCCTTGAAAGGGAGGGAAAAAAAAATATATTTCTACTTGCGTATTATCGTACCTTGACAAAATCACGGAAAACCTCACAGACAAGAGATGATTTAACAAAAAACCCCGAGGAATATAAATATGTATTTTAAAAAAATAAATAAATAAATTCTCGGATGAATCAACTCAAGTTTAAGTTGATTAATCTACCAATTAGGCTGATGAAAGGGCCAGCTCTGTCCCATCCTGTTACCAGGGCAAAATTTAAGGGTCGTTTCTCTTGCGAAGGAAATAAAGATGCTACTGATGCCAGGTTCGTTTTAATAATACACGCTGCGCGCTGCGCCCGTCTGGAAAAATGGAAAGCAGAAACACACACACGCACACACGCACGCACACACACGCACATCTCGACACCTCGGTGCTGCAGCTTATTGTTCCTTAAGTGACGGAAGGTTTAATCAAGAAAACAGGCCATCCATCACATGAAACCAGGCAGACTGTGTGGGTCTGACAGCCTGCACATGGCTTTATACGGTGGGAAAACCTCGCCACCTGTTAGCCACTAACCTTTTACACAAGGATACGAGATGCGAGCTTTGTCCCCTTTCCCTTCCCTCTCCCCGATGAGATTCTCCTTTATTTCGGCACCGTCCCCCGTTATTGGCAGGGACAGACGGCGGAGAACGATGGCTGTTTATGCACCGCCATCAACAATTTATGCCTCCTTAAAGTGACTTATTCCTCCTTCTGACTTCCGTTATTAGAAAATCATCTCCTCCTGCTTCGTTGCAGCAGCCTGTTCTCCTTCTGTGCTTTAGGGACGTTATCAGAATAAGAGTTGGTAAGGGACCTTTGGAGGTCTTCTAGCCCAACCCCCTGCTTGGGTCCTTGGGTAAAAATCATTCCTGCCCTGGGTTCTCCTTCTTGGACCTTCTCCCTGGTTGCCCTGGTGGGTCTGGCCTTCTGACGCAACACCACCCTTCAGAAGAAGTCACGAAAGGTGTGGATTAAGGAGTCCTTTCTCATGAACTCTTAAGATCACCAGGTCAGGTGATTAATGGAACCTCCTGAGAATCTGGTCCTGTCACACTGTCAAGAATCCAGTCTGAGGACGGATTGTTGTTGAGAAGGACTACTTAACTGACCACCTGAGCACCAACGCGAGGCCTCAGAAGTACCACATCTCTTTACAGATGTGTTACTTTGCATGCCATCTTTCTCCCAATGCCTACAGAATTGTTACAGGTAGTCAGTCCAGTTTTGGTCGCCACGATGTAAAAAAGATGTGGAGACTCTAAAAAGAGTGCAGAGAAGAGCAACAAAGAGGATTAGGAGGCTACAAGATATGAAGAACGGTTGCAGGAACTGGGCATGGCTAGTCTGATGAAAAGAACGACTAGGGGTGACATGACAGCAGTCTTCCGATATCTCAGGGGCTGCCCCAAAGAAGAGGGAGTCAAGCTATTCTCCAAAGCACCTGAAGACAGGACAAGGAGCAATGGATGGAAACTAATCAAGGAGAGAAGCAACTTAGAACAAAGGAGGAACTTCCTGACAATGAGAAGAATCAACCAGTGGAACAATTTGCCTCCAGAAGTTGTAAATGCTCCACTACTGGAAGTTTTTAAGAGACTGGACAGCCATTTGTCTGAAATGGCACAAGGTTTCCTGCTGAGCAGGGGGTTGGACTAGAAGACCTCCAAGGTCCCTTCCAACTCCTGTTCTGTTCTGTTCTATTCTAGTGACCGTTCAAAGTTGCAACGGCACTGAAAAAAAGTGACTTATGTCCGTTTTCCACCCTTACGACGGTTGCAGCATCTCCATGGTCATGTGGACAAAATTCAGAGGCGTGGCAACTGGCATGTCTTTGTGACGGTTGCGGTATCCTGTGATTTCCCTCTCTGCGGCCTTCTGACAAGCAAAGTCTGTGGGGAAGCTAGGTTCACTTAACAAGCATGTTAGTGACCGAACAACCAAAGTGGTTCGCTTCACAACGGTGGGTAAAATGGGCCAAAACCTGCTGAACAACTGTCTTGCTTAGAAGCGGCAACCTTGCAGTTTGTAAGTTCAGGGTTACCTGTAACCGCTTAAAGCAACATAGTGTAATTTTAGCATATTTAGCTATGATTGTAAAGGTTGGTCAGTTCTTCCTGGCCCAATGTGAGGGTGCTATGTAGAGAAAAAATCTCTTATTAAGCAAGGAGGTCTGTCGCTTACCTGAAATGGCATATAAATTGGAGTGCTGGTACTCAAAATCTGGCCGAGTGCCATGCCCCTTTCCTCGAAAACTGGCAGGAAGCGTCAACGATATATGTCTAAAGAGAAGAGACAAAAGAACATATCTGTACTTCCAAGAACAACAGCCCAAATTAGGGAGGCCGGGATACCCATGGGGATTGGTTTCTTCTTGCCTAGTTGGATGACTTTGGGCCAGTCACTCTCTTTCTGCCCTAGGAAGGAGGCAAGGGCAAACCAAAATCTTGCCAAGAAAACTGCAGGGATTAGTCCAGGCAACACCCGAGAATCGGGCACCAGTGAATGGAAGAAGAAGAAGAAAAAAAAACAGTGGCAAAGTTGGGTTATCAACAGCTTAGATGTTGACTTGACTTGACCACAATAGAACCAGTTTGGTCTAGTGGTTGGCACCAGACTAGAAAGCAGGAGGCTACGAGTTCTAGTCCTGCCTTAGACATGAAAGCTGGCTGGATGACAGTGAATTCTAGTCCCACCATAGGCATGAGAGCCGGCTGGGTGACTTTGGGCCGATCACCAGGAGATGGTGAGTTCTAGTCCTGTCTTGGGTATGAAAGCTGGCTGGGTGACAGTGAATTCTAGTTCCAGCTTAGGCATGAGAGCCAGCTGGGTGGCTTTAGGCTAGTCCCTCTCTCTCAACCCAATCTCACAGAGTTGCTGTTGTGGGGAAAATAAGAGGAGGAAGGTGTGTGGGATATATTTGCCATTGTATTTGTAAAAATAATAAAGGTGAGATTCAAACAAACAATCAATCAATCTTAAATCTGCCCTAATTGCTGGCATGAACTGACTTTATACCAATACAAGCATCAGCCAGACACGGATCCTAAATGTATTATTGCTGCCAGCCAAAACCACAACTATGTTTCCTGCTGGTATATATATACATTTAAAAAGCCACATTTTATAATCATTTTAAACTATAAAGAGGGAACTTACACCCCCCCTCTTGTACATGTACATAAATGTGCCACTCAGAAACCCCAAACAACCTAATTTATTGGGAGGCAAAAGATTAATATAACCCCCAAGTTGCTTGAACGCGCACTGTTAAACGCCAACAGCTTGGCAGCATATGGCAAATCAATTACTGCTTTCAATTTTGAAACTCATATTCACACATGCGCCTTTTTTTTTTTAAAGGAAAAAAAAAAAAAATAACAGCCCCCGAACAAAAGTGGAGAAGAGGGGAAGAGAGAAAGAAACGGCGAGCAAGAGGGAAGAACAACTGGGAAACAATAACAGAGCCGAGAGGAACGGAGGCTCTTAGAATTTGGAATATAATTAATCATCGTTTCAAGCAGCAGGGAGCCCTATTGACAGAGGCTTTGCATTTGAATATGTAATTAGGGTGAAGTTCTTCATCAAATTACATATATAAAAAAAGAGAGCCGGGGAAAGAGAGAGGGGCTTGGGGAGGGGAGATGCATCCTTTGGAAGCAGGAAAGTCCTTCGATGCAAGCCGTCACTTCAACATGATGACTAATTCCAAGACTAATTCAGTGGGGAAAGGTTAGCAAGGCCATTCTGGAGAAAAGTTATCCCCAAAAATTGTTTTGCACTCAAGTGGGGGAATAAAACAGGCAGACGAAGACAAGTAAAACCCAGAATTGCATCACTTCAGAGGTCAAGGTGTTGAATCCTGCTCAACTCTACACACGCCGAGGTCCAAGCTGGGGAAAAGCAGCCTAAATCTTGATTTAACGGACTACTCAGACAGAAATATCTGTTAAATCTGAAAACGAATCCTTGGCCTGATTTAACTGCCAAGCAAAATTCTTTCTTTTTTCTTTTTATTTTTTCAACTTTTCGTAGTATTAGGTCCTTTAAAATCTTCTCAACTCTCTGCTCTCAACTTCTGGTTTTCTATTATTTATTATTATTAGTAGTAGTAGTAGTAACAGTGTAACAGTAGTTGAATACTATTAGTAACACTATCTAAAAAGTTTCCATCACCTAGGGGAACTCCCTCTGTCATAACACAAAATTAGACACACAAAATTACGTG
>JANHFL010005272.1:45000-55975 GCA_032468155.1 Oxyrhabdium leporinum
AATAATAATGGGAGGAGGAGGAGGCAGAGAAGGAGGAGGAGATGATAAGAGGAGGAGAAGAAAGAGAAAGATGAGTTTTGTTACAGTAATGGAACCTGAAACTTTATGTTAGGTGGGACACCCCTTTTCCAGTTCCCATCCTGCCTGTCATTGATTGATTCTGCCCATTCAAAAAAAAAAAAAACATTTTGTAATGTCATAGCTGTGTTACTACAGCTGAGAAAGGAACACAAACACAGACACAGGTGGGCGATAAATAGGTTAGACGCAGAACAGGAGCATAAGATGTTGTGAGGGGATCTTGTAACTGGGTGTATTTGAACTGAGGAATTTAATCCGGAAACCTCGAAGTGGCCCTAGAGAGCAGCCAAGCAGGTGTCCATCTCAAGGAATGATGCTTCAAAAACCCTCTTTTTCACAGTCCTTGCTTGAAAAGACTGATGACTTAGGTTCATCTGGAAACCATCCTTAGCAAGGCAGAGTGAAGAGCCCAAATCTCACCTGGGAAGGTTGGCAGCTGGTGTTGTGGCTGGTGTTTGTGGAGAAGGTGTGGTAGGCTGAGATGATTCATGGTTTCGAGGGACTTTCCCCATCCGATACCAGATCCCCATGTTGTTCAATTCCCTTTTCGGCAGAGAGAGAAAACAATTAAGACCCATTCAACATAAAATATAAAACAATAGGGTTTCAAAGAACCTTAGAGATTTTCTAGTCCAACCCCCTGTTCAAGCAGAAGGAACAAACCATTCCAGACAAATGGTTGTCCAATCTCTTCTTGAAAATCTCCAGTGATGGAGCACCCACAAATTCTGTTCCACTGAGTAATTGTTCTCACTGCCCTTAATTATAGGTTGGATCTCTCCTTGATAAATTTCCATCTGTTACTTCCTGCCCTCTGGTGCTTTGGAGAATAGGTTGATCTTCTTCAAATATTGGAAAACTGCTATTATGACACCCATAGTCCTTCTCTTTATTATACTAGACATACCTACTTCCCTCAATTATTCATTGTATGTCTTACTCAGTTGGTAGAAGACACAACAAAGACCCTTAGGACTGGTTTAGAAATGAGCTAGAGCTCCTGCTGGAAGGGAAAACTGGCCTCATCTCAAAAAAGCCAAGGAAAGGTCCTGATTTCAGAGAAAAACGAAAACATCTCCGTACCCAATGTATGTATACTGTGGAAGAGTTTGTTTGCCTCGGCCCAGGATCCGGATATCACAAATGGCGGCTTCTGTAGAATCCCGGGGAATAAATTTAATGCACAACCTCTTTTTCCGAAAAGCAGTTTCTTCTGAAAGAGACAGGGTGAGTTTAAAGAATCTCCTCTCTTTATGAGTAGTTGAAGGCTTAAAGGAGAGGAGAAAAACAGACACACTAACAACTAACTAACAACGATTACTCTCAACTATCCCAGTTTCTCCTTCCCGCCCTATTTGCGCATTTCCATCTCCAAACTTTCTGGTCAAGTTGTAGAGAACTTCTATCCCTGAATCATGCAGAGACACGAATATCTGGATCTTTAAAACTTGGTGAAACTTCTGCAGAAGGGAAGTGCCAATTGTGGACTTCGTGCCCTAAAGAAAAATGCTCTACTTAGGGAGGAGAGGGTGGGATTATGACATCTGGACACCCATTTACGTTGGATGAAGCTCATATTGGTTCCAGTTATGGTAGTTCTTACTATGTGTGAGGGGAATTTCATCCAGAACGTCTCAGAAGGCACCAGTCCTGATGGCAGAATGTCGACCAAAATGTTTCTGTAGTTCAGGATTTTTTAGCTTTCTTTCCCCCTTGAACCTCAGTCTTTAACCCCCCTCCCTCCTCTTCTCCTGTCTAGTCTGGATTTTGATGAGTTGATCTTCAACTGCAACCCAACGATAGGGATGCAGATAGAATTCGACTCAATCTATAGCTGGCGTGTCGGAGAATCCTCTCCCTGGTTGAACCTAGAGAGGATCTGATCACAATAAAGGCTACTAACTCTACTTACGTGTATCCATAGTTTCTTGAATTGGGATGAAGCCAACGGGCAAAGTATCTTTTACGTCTATGAGTTTCATGTCAACCAAGACATTACCTAAGTGACTCTGTTGGGAGAAAGGCAGAACACTCAATGACTGGTAAATAGTGGAGAATTCAGCAAAAAGCTAAACCACCCCAATAAACATAAACCACATTCCCACAAGACCATTAATCTGATGACTCAATTCATCCAGTCAATAACGGTATTGTACAAACACAATCCATGCATCCAGACTTTCTCACAAATGATCCCTGCTCACTTGAGCTTCAGCTCAAGTTTGGGTGCTGGATCAAGAGGCATGGCTTTGGAAGATGAAATCTTGGATAAGACAGGTATCTGAGCATTGGCAAAGAGGTTGGAAAGGTCATAAACATTCAATCAATCAATCAATCAAGTCTGTATTATGGCTATAGAGCAGCATAAATCAGACTGTGACACTGGCGTAAAATGCCCTTATTTGGGGGGATTTGGGGGATGCTGATGACATATTACCAGAAGGAGCATTTGGGAACCACATCTTTCCAGAGGCTCCTCTTCCCAAAATTACACAGCTCCAGTTTTATGATAACACAACCATAGAAAAAAAATACTCAAGACAGAGAAGATCCTTATCTGGGCAGAAATGACATATATATCCATTTTGTAATCAGCTTCTTTTTTAAAACTTGATCCACAAATCAAAGCAAGATTGGGGGGGGGGGAAGTGTTTCCTCCATACGCCAAGTTGGAACAAGGAACCTTGCTTAGAATCCAAGCAAACATCGTTCCTCATTAATTAAGGGCTGGAGAAGAAACTACATTCTACAGCAAAGCTGTTAGGTTCACGTTTCATAACATTTTCATCGTAAACCGTATCTGGGATCTCCCTTGTTTTCACAGCCATACAAGTAGAGGCCCATCATCCTGCGTCAGCATAAACTTTCTGGAAACATCTTTCGCTTGGGGGCGAGTGGAAGGAGAGAAAACAGATTTTGCACCCTGCAACATCAAGATGCATTTCCTGCCACCCTCTGCCACCCCACCCCACCCCCAAGAATCTTGGCACGGGAGACCAAAGAGCATGTGAATAATGGGGGAACAAACTGACTAGGAACCAACAGTTTTATATGTGTCTGTCTTTGAGTCAACTTCTGGAAACTCACAGACAAGACCGTGCAGCGTTCTTGGCAACGTTTTTTAGAAGGGCTCCTCCAGGGAATTTCCACAGCTGAGAGGGGGACAACCTTCGGCATTATTTGACTCTGGTTCTTGGGCCGAGAGACAGGGACCGGCCCAAAATCAGGCAGCCGGCTTCGGTGTCTACAGCAAGAGTAAAACTCATGGTCTCCTGGCTTCTAATCCAAATCCAGGGTCTCCTCATGATCTTCTGGCCGATGGTCTCCTAATCCAAACTTACGGTGTCTCCTGATTTCTAACTCAAATTCATGATCTCCTGGCTTCCAAGCCAAACTCACGGTCTCCCATCTTCTAATCCAGGGAATCCAAAGTGGCTCTTTAGGAATCAGCTATAGTTAATGCCCGAAGCACCCTCTCCTTCAACCGTCTCACAGCCACAAACCTCCAAAAAGCAGCTGGATTGAGAGCTTCACCACTGAGGAGGGAGTCAAAACATGTTCTCCTTGATCCTACTTCAACCCCTTCATAGTTACACCACACTAATTAGTGTAGCAATCTGCCTGCTTACCTATGGCGAGTCAAATGACAGATCCAGGATATCAGGCAAGGAAAACGAACGAAAACATGCAAGAATGTTTCTCCCCCCCCCCCCACTTCCTTTCTTATATTCCTTCTTTATTTTCTTTAGAGTATCAGACAACAGACCCCCTTGCCTCAAGTTTGGACTTTTAAGAAAAAAATGTTTGGGCCAAAAAGGCAAGCCACTTACATTCTCTTTGGAGAAAGTCCGTGTGAAGCACAAATATCGTGTGACCTTGGATTTGAACAAGCCATCTTTCCAAAGATCAGCATCTAAGCCATCTGCTGTTTGTGCAACCTGGGGAGAGGGGGGAAGATAAAGGGAAGGGCCAGGTCAGTCGTGTCTATAACTAGGGAATATCATCAGTGCTGGGTATTCAATGGTCGATCACATCTTCAGGCACTGATGAAGTTACCTAGTTGGGTCATGAAATGTCTGCAAGAAACCCACCAAGCTCAGAGAGCACCCAGGATCCCACAACTTTGGATGCATTTAATAAATCACGTTTAATACAAGCCACAGTATAGTACAGGGGCACACCCACTGTTTTTCAGAAAGCCAAAAAAACTATCCAAGCTTTCCAGAAATAAAACATTCTTCTCCATCCCTTTTTCATTGACTTGAGGAGTTGCGTCAAACCAGCCTCTGCAAATGTTGCAAAGAAATCAATAGTACCGCAATCCAAACTACAAATCCCAAGCTTATTTTAGAGATGAGGAAGACTTGGCGGTCAAACACAGACTGAAAAATAACGCAAACTGACTCACAATCCAAGCAAAATGTGAATTCACAGCAAATATCTGCAAAAGGGGTTTTTTTCCCCTTTTTTTTTAAAAACACAACTCTTGGCAAGTGGACACCCATGTCAACTCTTAGGAGTTGATGTCTAATTTAGTTTCCTTTTTTCTTTCTTTCTTTCCCTTCCTTCCTTTCTCTCCCTACTTTATCCTTCCTATTTATCATCCATGTATGTGCCTGCCTGCCTGCCTACCTTACATACCTACCTACCAAGCAACCAACCTACCTACCTACTCTATCTTATCTATCTATCTTATCTCTTGTCCATCTTTATGAATCTATATCTGTATATCTTATGTATCCATCCATATTTATTTATTTCTATCTATGTATATCCATCCATCCATCCATCCCTAATCTCATCTATTTCTCTAATATCTATATCCACCTACCTACCTAACCTACCTATGTAATCTTCTTATCTATTTCTCTAATCTATCCATCCATCCATCTATAAATCTTTTCCTGCTACTAAATTTTACTTTGCTTTATGATGTTTTCCCCCATGTAAAGATAAGTGAAAAACCCTGAAAAAGATGAAATTCTGAGTTATTAAATGCTGTTTTCAGCCAGATTTAAGAACCTTGGCATGCAATTGTTTTTTCAACCGTTGTTGACAACAGCAAGCCAATAAACGCAGCATTCCATTATTTTATTTAAAAAAAGGGGAGGGAGGGGGGGAGATTAAAAAGAAGAAACTTCAAAGAGCTGGTTTCATCTCTGGGTAATTTCCTCCCTGCCTCGAGCATTCTAACGACAAAACATCAGCCACCAAATATGCACAGCAGTGGAATGTCGACAATGTGATTTTATTTCAATCTGGGGAGGGGGAGAAAAGCTTTTTGGGATATGCCAGAAGAAAAAAAAGAGAGGGTGCCAGGCCCAAAGCCTGAGAAATTCAAGCAAGAGGGAATCTACTAGAAGAAAACACCAATATCTATTCCTCCCTCCCTCCCTCTCTCTCTCTGCCTTTTTTTCCATTACAGAATGCAGCATTTTTAAGTTTGGAACAAAAGATCCCTTTATCAGACTTTGAAAGGAAGAGCTTTGAAAATGAACGCATCTCTTCCCTAACAGATTAAGAAAAAGGGCGGCATGGGGGTGGGGGAAACATGGATGGGAATATTCACACTTCTTGTACCGGATTTGGTGCTTTGCCCTCCTTCTAGCGTACAGGTAGTCCTTGACTTACGACCGCAACCGAGCCCGAAATTTCTGTGTGCTAAGCGAGACGTGCGTTCAGTGAGTTCTGCCCCGTTTTACGACTTTTCTCTGTAAAGTGACTCCCTGCAAGTTACTACATTAGTCACACGGCTGTTACGTGAATCTGGCTTCCCCCGCCGTTGACTGGGCTCGTCAGAAGGTGGCAAAAAGTAATCGTGTGATTCCCCCAGGAAGCTGCAACCGTCATAAATATGAGTCGGTTGCCAAGGCTCTCAATTTTAATCACGTGACCATGGAGATGCTGCAACGGTCATAAGGGGTGAAAAACAGTCATAAGCCAACTTTTCCAGTGCCGTTGCAACTTTGAACAGGCACTGTGTCTATCCTATCTATCCATCCATCCATCCATCCATCCTCTTATCTATTTCAAACATCCCCGTTGAATCAACTGAGTGGAGTTACAAGGAGTTGGGTGGGGTTTACAGGGCAGCATTATGACTCAATTCTCCTATAACCACCATCCAGAAACCTAGATAATAACCACAGGTATGTCCTCGCTTAGCAACAGGTCGTACATCGAGGACTGCCTGTGTTTAGACCACGTCGGCAGGCCCAATAAAAGTTTTCCAGCCAGCCGGAATCAAGAAATGAGATTTGTTCAGTAACGTGTCATCCAGGGCCCTGCTGCCCTATGCACCCTGACCGACCGATCAAGTTCTTCCTTTCCTCCTTGCAAACAAGTTCAAAAGCCAGTTCCTGATTCTCACTTTGCAGGGGGAGGGGGGGGGGAGGACAACCCAAAACAAACAAAACCATCCTTCTTGGAATCTGAAGTGGTGAACTCAAGTATGAGGTGCTAGAAGGCTCCCGTTTGAGATTCCCGACAGGTGATTTGCAAAATTCTTCTCCCCCCCCCTTTTTCTTTTTGCTGGCACTGAAACGCCAACGAGTTCTTTGAAACTCTCCTTTATTTAATTTTCCCTAAATATATATATAAACATATAGTTCTCCAAACAAGTTCTCCAAACAGTATCATAAAATTAGGAAGGTGCTGGTTTGGCTAAGCTACACAACCGGATTGGCATCTACGATCAGCAGTTTAAATAGGATCACAGCAGTAACCTTCAAGCAGCTCTCAAAAACCTGCATTTTTGCAAGCTATGCAGTTAAGAGCTCGGGGCAAAAAAACACACACACACACACACACACAAAAACAGCACTAGGGTTGGATTGCAAAGAGAGAGGTTACAAGAACAAGCAAGCATTTCAGCCAGATTCATAGTGTCTTAAGAAACAGCCTTGGGAAGCAGCCCGTGGCAAACAAAAAAAAAAGCAGGGGTAGTATTCGAAAATAAAATACGATGTCATCTAAATACATTTCCCTACACATAAATCCATTTTTTTAAAGCCACTAGTCCTCTTTGAGGGTGTGAAAACTATCCACCGACATCTGTCTCGGCACGCTGTTTGCAAGAATGAGCAATCAACTGTACGACTTCCTTTTTTTTTTTTTTTACTGAACTTAGCAATGTGTACGCACCGTTTTTAATTTTTATTCCACCCCCCCTTTTTTTAAATTATAGTGTTTTAATTTTAAAATTGCTTTGGGGGGGGGGAAGTGGAATTGTCTGAACGATCACCAAGTATTGGTGAAAGTAGAAAGCAGGGAAAGCTGGATTCAGGCACGACAATCCACTAAACCAGAATAAATTTCTGCATGGCCATTGGGAGAAAAACTAGCCTGCATTCTCACACTATACTAAGACAGTTTACATCTTCACTTATCTCACTCCTTACTTTAGCATAGGTGAAACAGCCTATCCAGTGGACTCTAATGTTTTTATTTTATTTATTGATAAAGGAGACTATTTGTAGCTCAGGATTGAAAGGAGGGGACCAACACTTGAGAGGGCAAGCCACTAGAATATAAAATGAGAATGGGTTTCATTCCCTCCTAGCCCTGATGATGTTACCTAGTCTGGTAATGAAACGTCTACAAGAAGGAGAGACCACCAAGGACACCCCCCTTCTTATCTATATATTTTGTTTATATGCTGCCCATCTCACCAATACAGCAACTTCGGGAACCTTAGAAAAAGATCATGGTTTATTCGCTTGGGAATCATATGTGCCACGAACCCGGCTACGTTGCTTTGCTAACCAGGCTTAAAGTTAGCTTACAGCTCCACAGAGTTGTGTGCTTTTTAAAAAGAATGCACTGCAACGGAGAGCAATTTCCTTGCGTTATACAAACACGAAGGAGTGGAATGGTGCGGTGGCCCAGAGGTTGAGCTCTCGCCTCACAATCGGGAGGCTGTGAGTTCGATCCTAGGTAGAGGCAGATATTTCTCTCTCTGGGCACAATGAGAATATATATCTGCTGGACAAAACTCCGCGCTGGCGACAGGAAGGGCATCCGGCCAGTAAATACTCAGCTCCGTTCAGATGCCCAGATTCCACCCCGCAAGGGATTATGAGGTTGTTATGTATGTAGAAAGCACATTTGTGCCTGCACTTGTGTGCACGCACCAAGAGCCCTCTTGCTGTTTTAAGATCTTCTTCCTCAGATGAAGGAGAGGGAACTGGCAAGGGCAAAAAATCCAGCAAAATACCTTCCTGGCTCCGGTTAGCTGAGGCATCCTGGGGTCACCAGCCTAGCTACCTCTGTAGTAAACATCCCATTTGCAGCCGGAGGAATTGAGATACACCTCCTCTTGTCTTTCTCCCCTGGAGACTTAGCTCCATCCCCTGCTTGCTCAGAGTTGGCCCAATGGAGAGGTTTTGCCGGCAACCCTGCTGGCAGGGGGATTCTGGGGGCTGCAGCCCCAGTTAGTCTGGGGGCACCGGCTGCTTGCTCAGAGTTGGTGGCATTGGGATTCTTGGCACATTGCCGCCTGTCTTATCCCTGCCCAGCTCGGGGCACCAGGTTGTTTCTCAATCTCAGCATGGCTAGCCAGGGGATTCTGGGAGTTGAAGTCTTCCCATCTTAAAGTTGCGGATTCCTGCTTTCCGGGTTCCTCTTCCCAGTTGTCCAGCTGATCCTTCCCCAGGGCCGGCTTGCTTAGGGGCCCCTGAACATCTGGTGCTTGGAGAAGCCCCCTCCCCTCGATCCCAAGGGGACAGGCAACTAAAGGGCCATGGAGGGCGTAAACAGCCCCCTCCCCGCTGAACGTGGCATCCCATCACCGCCCTCTGAGAAGTGCTCCATTTCTCTTCTGGGGGAAGAAAACCAGCAATAATGGGGGTGGGTGGGGGGGTGTTTCTAAGGGGTCTTGCCTCTCCTGGCTTCCAGTGCTAAAGGCACAGCGGGATCCACGTGGGTCGTCCCCCCCACACCCCCTACCCCGGAAGACCCATTACACGTTCACACCTGGTAGCTATACAAATGTACACAACACACACCCCTTGTATATGGAATAACAATAGCGACTGGAGTCGCTGCTGACGGCAGCATATCCTTAACCTTTATTTGTTTCTAATTTATATGTATGATATCTATAATATATGTACACAAATATATATATATATATATATAATTATTTTGTTTAAATTTATATGGGTGTGTAACCAGAAGAAACAAGAGAAATGAAGACGGAATCATCCCTCTGTCTGAATCTTTTTATCGTGCAAATATGTTCGACATGTTTTGATCCTTTCAGGGTACTATGGCCACTGTCTACCCCCAACGCTCCTCCTGGGTTTTTTGTTCTTGTTTTTGTTTTAAAAAGTAAAATTAAATCGCGGGATCAGAAGTCCGAGCTGTGCTGCCTCCTGCAGAATTCTGGACCCACGCAACACAATTGTCTTGACGGATTGTGGCCAAAGGGTGACTGATGGTAGATTTGTTGAGTTGCAAGGATTGTGCTCCTCAACAGGATCGCCTGTGTATCTCCAGCATCCCCCTCTGAAAATCCTCCAAAAATCGGAGCCACAAACTGTAGCATATATATATATATATATTTTCCTGATGATCTTATATTGTAAAAAAAAAATCTAAGCGGATGTGATGTTTTCCTGTCTCTTTCTCGCGGTTCGGCTTTAATGGTGTTAACAATAAAAGATACAGGGCTCTCTTGCTTTCCTCGTCTTTTTCAAGGCCTATTTCAGTGGAAGTGGGGTACGCGAGAAAGGGAGCAAGAAAGAGCTTTAATGGAGCCTTATTAGAGGACAGGTAACACTCACTTCTTGGCTTCGTTGACACCGGAATATCGCGGGTGAAATTTTGCTCATCCGGTCTCAAGCGTTGTAAGGTTTAAAAAACAACAACACCTCTCTCCCGTTGGTTTTTAAGGCCTGCGGTTCTCCGTCAGCATTCCAGGTTCACACAGTAACACACAAACCAGGTTTAAGGACACATTGGAGAGATGCACCCCAAACTCGTATAGAATAGCCAACATACATTCCAGGAGATAAGACTCGAGATCCAGTTGGATCTCGGCAGAACAACGGAGCCCTATCTATCCAAATGAAACTCCGTGTAGAGAAAAGGTTTTGCTCTTGGGGCCCCCCAAAAAAAACCCCCAATCCCCAAATGGAGAGTTACGGATTAGCTGAAATTTAGCTCAATGGCAGTGACTGCCAGAGGGGATCTTGGAGTCCTCCTGGAGGGTCAGTTCAACACGAGCCAGGTGTGTGCGGCGGCAGCCCAAAAATTCCATCACGCTCCAAGGCTGCATTAACAAGAGGGATGAGGGTGGAGATCGCCTGAAATATTGGTCCGCTTTCTAAGGCTTTGGTAAAACCGCCCTCGGAAGGCCGCATCCAGTTTTGATCACCGCAATTTTAAAAGAGACGTGCGAGACTCTAGAAAGAGCGCAGAGAAGAGCAACTGAGGTGATGAGGGGGCTGGAGACCAAAACGAGGACGGCTGCAGGAACTGGTTAGGTCTCGTTTAATGAAAAGGAGGACGAAGGGTGATACGATAACAGCGCTCCAATACTCGAGGGGCTTCCACAAAGAAGAGGGGATCGATGATAAAAAGAGATGATGATAGATGATAACCGATACATAAATGATATAGATAAATGATAGATGCAGATGATACATGATAGACACGATAGATGATAGAGAGATAGAAATAGAAGATCGATGATATAGATTGGATGGAGAGATGGATTCGATAGATGGAATGATTAGATGGATAGATAGATATAGATATAGATAGACCAAAATAGATGGATGGATGGATAGATAGATAAAATAGACAGACTGAAAGATGGATGGATGGATGGATAGATAGATAGATAGATAGATAGATAGATAGATAGATAGATAGACAGACAGACAGACAG
>JANHFL010005274.1:10684-24787 GCA_032468155.1 Oxyrhabdium leporinum
GTTACTTACCAAGCACATCTAAATTATATTAAAGTAACCAAAATATCTTTACAATCCCCAAGGCATGTCACAATTTTTGAGCTCCTCTAATGTTTGGAAATTGAAACTTAAAAAAATTGACACACCTAAATTACAGTAGCATATCAACACTGACATGATTGCAAATGTTCATTTGGTTTTCTTGGCAGAATTTTGGACTGTTGTTGTTTATAGGAGTTTGCAAGGAGACCCGGTAGTACAATGGTAAAAATGCAGTACTACAGGGTAACTCTACCCATAGCCTGGAGTTTGATTCCAACATGACATGAGGTTGACTCAGTATTCCATCCTTCTGAGGTTGATAAAATGAAGACCCTGATTGTTGGTGGCAATATCCTGTCATTGTAAACCACTCAGAGAGTGCTCTAAAGTGCTATGGAGCAGTATATAAGTTCAAGTATTATTGCTACTGCTATTGCTATTGCTATTTAGTCTGATCCCTTGTCTATGATTGATGATTCTTCTGGACATATTTGCAGAGGTAAACTTCATACCATAATTGGGATGCACAAGCCCCTTCATTGAACTTCATTGGAACTTCAATTGAACACTCTGCATTGATTATCCTGTTCTATTGAGAAAACAACAAATGTGAAACATTTAAATATTAATTTGGGCTTCAACTAAGAAATGAAATGCCTATCTGCCATAATTGCATTATTTGTTTAGTTGTTATTTTAACTTGGCTGTTTTTACAACTATTTAACTTTCCGGACCCTGTCTGAAAACAACTCACACATAAGTACTTAGGAGAACAGCCAAATGTGATAAACTGATCCTGTAATAGCTGAATGGATCTTTCTGTCAGAAAGCAGAGACAGAACCAGGATCTTATAAGGAGGGACTGGTTAGTACTCATGGAAAACTCCAAATCCAAGAGGATATTTCTTGCACACCATGGTGAAAAAGTAGTAGTAGTAATGTCTCCTCCTATTGTATGTGGTTTACATTTGGTGACCTGCTGTCCCAATTTGTTATGAGTTCTTTCTATATGATTTTAAAACATCTATAAGCCATCAGAATCATTGTAGAGTGGGGTGGCCTCAACATTTGATTAAATAATAAATAAATAAAATAAATAAATAATAAATAAATAAATCTAACTCAGAAAGATAATTAGTAGTTTTGATCAATCATAAATGAGGTATCAGAGTTTTAAGAGGTATAAAATGAGAACTATTGCAGTTAGTTTCCTTTCCTCTCACATATTAATCTACTTTAATCAATTTCAGGGTTCTAGTACTACTGGCCACCTAAAAATTCAGTAAATTTTGTTGCATTTTGGAACATAAAACCATTTTTATATAAATATTTATTTAGGAATTTTGCCTAGCTTCTAGTAATGCTTGCCTGCAAGTAAATAACAATAATTAATAAAGAACAATAAATAAATAAAGCCACAGAAAATATGCTATAAAAAGGAATTCTTCCAAAACAAACAGCTGCTAATTTAAATAAAAAGTAAGTGAGAATGTTTCTTAAAGATAAGACTCTCCCTAGTTTACAACAGTGAGTCCAAAGAATAAAAATCCCAGCTCTGCCCCTAGCATGTTCTGTAATTGCTGGGAAAAGTGTTATTCTCAGGAGGCTCTCTTGCTGTTCTCAATAAGGTTTATTTTTGATATCATATGTTATGGAGAAAGTTAAGCCATTGAGTTCATAACTGGTATACAAATCTGTATAATGCAGTATACATATTAAAACAATTTTATGAAATGTAATAAAAGTATAAACAAACCCAAAATGTAATGACATACTTAATATGCTAATTCTACATTTTTCACTGTTAAAATTACTATTCTCAAGGTTATATGATTCTCATACCAATATTATTTTAATGTAGAATGCTCCAAGTTTATTAAACCTAAAGGAAACATTGCAAACTTATAACATACAGTATATACATACTACAAACATACTCTTTGTGTTATTCTTTTTTCAGCTATATCAGTTTCTATAAAGTGCAGAAAGGAGCACCACAATGACTTTAAATTTAGCTTGTATCAACATAATTGTAATACTTTTCTATATTTTTCTATCTCTTCAAATAATCTTTGCTTGCAACATACTTATTCATTAATTCATTTTATTTTGATTCTTAAACTTATATCTTCTTGCAAATCAGATTTATTCAAGTCAACAACTCCATCACCAAACTACTGTATATCCACATTCAGACATTTCTTGCATATATATGTATGTATGCATATGTATGCACACACACACACACATATATGTATGCATATATGTGTATAGAGAGAGACAATTCTTGACTTACGACCACAATTGAGCCCAAAATTTATGTTGCTAAGTGAGACATTTGTTAAGTGAATTTTGCCCCATTTTAGACCTTTCTTGCCACAATTGTTAAGTGAATCACTGCAGTTGTTAAGTTACTAATACCGTTGTTAAGTGAATCTGGCTTCCCCATTGACTTTGCTTGTTAGAAGGTAGCAAAAGGTGATCACATGACCCCATTACATGGCAACCATCATAAATATGAGTCAGTTGCCAAGCATCTGAATATTAATCACGTGACCATGGAGATGCTGCAATGCTCTTAATGTGATAAACAGTAGCAAGTCACTTTTCTCAATGCCATTTTAACTTCGAACAGTTACAGCAGTCACACTTATAATTGGTTAATTTAACCTTAGTATTGCAATTTTCCCCTTTCTTTTAATTTTGAAACCATATAAAATTTCCTTTCTTTCTTCCCTTATCTATATTCACCTTTTACATTCTCTAAATTGCAATCTTGCATTACCAAGATAGCCCACAGATGGATTTATTAATATTCATACTTCCATTGTCTATAATATCTTTGGTCAACTGAAGCATTCTAATAATGAATTCTAACAAACCTTTATTATAATAAATAAATACAAAGCACTCTCTGAGCACAACTGTGGTTATACATTGATGACTACTGTATCTGTGTGTCTGTGTTTTTCTTATTTATTATCCACTTTTTAAAATAACTAGACTGTCTGGAATAAATGTTTTCAAATCAATAAATAACTTAAAAGTCTCTTATATTATATTTTGCAACATAACTTTTTTTCCTATATGTCAGCTATTAGGAACCATATTATAACTAGTGGAAAGGCTTATCATTTTGTAGACTTTTTGTAGATTGTGAACAGTTCTTGCTCAATGTCCAATGTATCTATGATTCAATAGAACAGGTATATATTTTGTAGTTGTTGTTACATTAAATAAAGAGTTTACTCTACACCTAGCATTGAATAACGGTGCTGAGTAGCACTATAAATCACTAGTAAATAATGCCAAACTCTTACACTATCAGTGGTCGTCTAACAACTCTTCAAATCACCTTGCATTCCTTAAACATTTATCAAGATCCCTCAGAGACACAAACACTTGAAGAATGACATGTCTGACACTTATTTTTCCCCATAGCAAGTGCAGAAACATAATAGAAACAGCCTAACTATAGAATGGAAGGAATAGGTTTATACTTCTAATAATAATAATACTGTTTATGATAGATCTGAAACAGAACAATTGGGAACAATTACAATACATCTGTAGATGATCAGCTTTTAAAAGCCTGGAAATATTTACTAATTCTGTCAGCTACCACAGGAAAACATTATTCACACAGTGCTATTCTTAACTGAATGTGGCATATGTGTGGTCCACTTTTACATTTATTAGTCAAATACTGAAATTAATTTATCATTTCCATGATAAATATGCTAAACAGTTTTTATCAGGTAGTAGGAGTGATATTAATACAAATCTAAGTCATTTGGTTCTGGGCAGTTATAAAATATGAGTAAATAAATTTATGTGTTGGATATAAGCTTAAATAACTTTTAAATTAAAAGCATACTAATGCTTATGTACCCCAACCAGTTTTGGAATAGCTGTGTCAGTTTGAAAAGAAAATTGGTTATGGCATTCTTAATTATAAAATGACATTACTAATGGTAGATTCTGTTAAGATTCCATTAAGATATGCATGGAGATGGTAAAACATTCCAGTTCATGTCAATAGAAATGTCAAAATAAGTGAATAAAATTATGTCAGTGGAAATTATAGTACCATTAAATGAATTATATTTAAGCAATAGGAAAAATTTGTAAATATAAATGTGACCATTTTGGCAATTTTGACCAAAATTAAGAGTAATCCATCAGAGTATCCTATATCATGCCCAATTTTCTTGTGAATTATAAGTGGAAATTGAAATATAAATATTTATATAAAAACAAATATACTGCCTTATAATTCTGTGGCACAAATGAAAAGATGCTCTTCAGAAGTCCCCAGGTAGAGGTGAGTTTTAGAAGTAGTTCTCAATTGAGAATGAACATGCAGGGCTAGGAACGGATAAAATGTCCATTTTTCAAACTTTATGTAAGGAATTTTAAATAAATGTTTTTGTATCAATGTACATATTATTTTTTGGGAACAAATTTGCACTTATAAACTTATGAGACAATAAAATAATTGCTTTTGAAAATACTCTGTCTCTGTGTGA
Organism: Oxyrhabdium leporinum; assembly: GCA_032468155.1. Lineage (NCBI taxonomy): Eukaryota > Metazoa > Chordata > Lepidosauria > Squamata > Cyclocoridae > Oxyrhabdium > Oxyrhabdium leporinum. Next base: position 15,235 of record JANHFL010005274.1, read on the forward strand.
ATCTCTCTGTGTGTGAATCACTGTGTGTGTGTGAACATATGCTCAGTGGGAAGAGGCAGTCATTATTTTAAGATCTAAGATCTAATTGAAGCCCAATCCAAGAACCATTTCATTCATTGTAAACTCAAGACAGAGGAAAGTCATTTAGACAAACTAAATGTTAACAATATTTATGAAATTAAATGTGTTTTTATGAATTATTTTTCAAAAAATACTTGAGTCTAGAGATATGACCTCAAAAATTTCATAGCAAGTTTAGGGAACTATTTGTACAGTTGTAATTTAAAATATATTTCGGGGGCATTCCTAAATTGCAGTGTTTGAATTTTTTTTGTCAGGCTTTTAGGAACAAAACATTTGAGCACACAGGTATACACTATATTTTACTTCATGAAGGGTGAAGGTACTCTGACACTAATCACTGTTTTTTCTATTTATGACCATTTATTGCAAAGTAGCATTACATTAACTATACATAAGCTTGATATAAAAATTATGTTCTCCACTTTGACAGAGTACATACTGTTTGTAGAACTGCATATCCATGACCATTAGATATAATAATAGGGAAGAATCAGGTAACACAAACTGAATCATTGTTCATTGCAGTTACTCTATATCAGTTCAAATTTTATAAGTGGAACTACAGCTATTCATTCAATTTGAATTTATTTTTCCTCATCTTTATTGCAAATAATGGCCTTGCAAATTCTATGGTAAAAGTCAAGCTTATACTTGATAAAAGGAAAAAAAAACAATTATAAACAAAAGTACCAAGAAGATATCAAGAAAGAACCCACAGTTGGAATATGCCTAAGAAATCTAAATAGACATAGACTCTCCGTACAAATATGGAGGAGTAGAAATTCACATTAATATTTTTGAAACCTTATTTTAGTTTCACTCCAAATACTTGAGAGGTTCCATCTGCTTGTTTTTCGGAATGTCAGTATCTGAACTGGACATAGAAAATATAATTTCTATGTGTGACTAATATATGTGGTAATGGTTGTAGTAGTGTCTTGAAAATGCAAATAACATTACTAATATAGATCCCATGAAGGGATAGAAACACATATAAATAGGACTTCTGTGAATGTTGCTGGTTCCTCTAAAGTGCTGATAGACTCTCTTTTTTTTATTTTTTGAAATTAAATGTTTGCAGCAAACCTTAGATGCTATCCTGAAATAATAGTATGTACGAAAAATGAGCAATCCACAGCATTCCATGTGCCCCTAAAGTCTTTTTGTTCAGCCAATATCTATTTGATAGTTGATCTGACCTTCCATTGAATATTACAACTTCGTAGTTTGAGGATAACAATAAATGAATCCCATCTCTCAAACAATGCCCAATCCTAAAGTGCTTTGACTTTTTATAGGTCTGGCATAGATGTCAATAATAATACCGATAGTAGTAGTAATGATCATAATGTTATTGAAAATAATACAGATAATAGTATGGTGATGATAATAAGTTTAGTTGCAAATAAAAATCAATTTGAGATGTCTTTGGTGTTCTTGATTATTTTCTTGCAGACATTTTATTACGCTATCTAGGTAATATCATTAATACATAGTAGTATCCATTTTTATTGGAGAAAAGTTTAAGGTTTAACCTATCTAATCTTCAGTTATGTTACTATATACCTCTGAACATATTTGAAAACTACATTTGGAATTAGACACTATATAAATGTCAGACTCCTTTTTAATTTTAAGTTGCATGATCACAATTAAAAGAAATGATTTTATATTTTAATAGAACTATTAATTGTCCCCCTTCCAAAAATCCCACTGAAAAAATAAGCATATATTTTACAAGTTAACAGCAGTTGAATTAGCACTATTGAATTAAACCATTTAGATCCAGAAGTTTCATTAAAAAGACCTAGCAAGTGATATGGTCATATAATTAAGCAGTTTAAATGTAATAAATCATATCTATCCAGACTGCAAGACATCTTTTTTTTTCTTGGTGGAAGAATCAGAAAAGATTATTCATGTTTAAATAAATGTTGGTGTTGAGTGACATGCTGGATATAGGAACAAAATTTCCTATAAGTCTGGCCTATCCTCATTTTAAAAAAAAAAATATTTATGAGATGAATGTACAGATTAATTCTCTATGCACCTCTTATACAAACATATTCTGCTTCAGTATGCAAATTGATATCCTTCTGTTCTGAGCTTTAGTTGCCTTTAATCTCAACCCACTTAACTAGTGAAAATAGATGGTGCCAACTTTTGAGTGATACCAAGTTGCTCCCTTCCATTTTTCTACTATACGTATTTCATTCCTGCATACTGAATTGGGAGACAAATGTCAACTAGAAAACAATATTAAAGTCAACTAAGAGAAAATTCAATATATACCATTATATACATACCATGAAAAAATTACTTTTTACATCCACAGTCAGAATCAGTTGAACATTTCATATGTTCATTGTGAATACACATCTTGAATCCCAGTATCTGCCTTCAGCACTGGGCCCTTTAGAGCTTATCTAAAACCCATATTTGCATGACCCTAGTTCACATGCACATTCTTGCTATTTACCTGGCACGCACTTGCTACTGAATCTGGATCAGGCTGGAGTGTTTAATTATACACCAGGACTGCAAGGTTTGCTTTGTGAGGCTAATGGACTATTAGGTTTGTTAGTATTTGTTGTGAAATAGCCCAGGCTGGTCACAATGTGAATGGAGGTAGAGATAGACTTGAACGTCCAGGGAATAATAAAAATGAAGCAAAGTTTCTCTTACTTGTCTGCCAGGTCTGCGAGATTCAGGAAGAAGGAAATAAATTCTTCTGGACAAAACTTGGAATAATGGGAATTATTTATCATTCTACTTAGTTCATGACCAGGAAAGTCTGACCATGTATAATAGTCCTATGCACATTTGCAGAGCATGTACTTGCTTATGCATGTTGCACTTCAGATAGCCCTTGACTTACGACTGTAACTGAGCCTGAAATTACAATCTTAAATCATGTCAGTCATTAAGTGGGTCACACATGATCGAGCCTGATTTTACAACCTTTTTTTGTGGTGGTCATTACGTAAAGTCTGCAATCATTAAGCAAACATCTCGGTCATTAAATGGATCCGTTTTCACCAATGAACTTTGCCAGAGATTAGAAGTAAACATTGGAAACAAGCAAAAATTGCCAAAAATCATGGGATGATCATGGGATGCTGCAAATGTCCATAAACATGAGCCCGTTGCCAGGCACCCAAAATGTGATAATGGTTGTTTGAATGTTTGTTTACTGTTTTTTAATAGAGGACTACTTATATATGGAAGTTATGTAATTTTTCTTCTATGAACATTAATGCTAAAAATATGTGTGTCAACAAGAGGCAATATCACTTGCAAGTTACTGACATAAAGCAGGCATGCTCTTTAGTATGCTTGCTTCAGAGCACTGAAGAATATTATGAAGATATAGTAACATCATCACAGTGGGTGGTGAAAAACAGATCTTTTGAATTTTGTTGAAGGGTTTTTTAAATTTTCTTTATATGGAAAGTGTTTGGCAAATTAATTGGAAGAAAGAGAAAAAGAAATACTACAACTCATCCACCCTTTCCATTTTCCTATTGAAATACTTCTGCAGCATGAGCCAGGTTATTGTGGTTCAAGTTTATAAGATGTAAGTGAGTAATATAAATTACCTATCCTTGATTATTTAAAAATTATTTAGTGAAGACTTTTTAAGTTTTTTAAGCTCAGTCGTAAGACATTGCTAAAAATCTGGTTCTTACCTAAGGTAAGAAATGGAGGAAAGTTGCTGAAAATATTGTGATTTTGTGTTTTTTAAGAAGTCTCCTGCATTGTAAAATCAATGAACATATTGTCATCACTACTTGCAGTCACAACAGAAAAATGTAGTGGCAAAAGCATCCCCTTCTGAAGAAACTGCTAAAATTGTTGTGGTTATCATTTTCCCTATTTAAAAAAAAAAGGTGACAACTTGCATTGCTTTCTATTCTTAAATTTGAAAAGGATTCCAGGAAATTATTTATCAGACAAAAGGCCTCTCAGTCTTAATGCTTTACTTGCATTCAGTTGTATCCATATGGACCAAACTTACTTATAATCATAATTTGCAAAAGGTGGGACTTAAAGATCTTTAGTCCTTGCCCAAGAGCAGAAATCTAGTATATAATATTCCCACATATTCATATTATGTTGGAAGGGACATATTTAAAAAGTCCCATTAAAATAATTAGAATATGTTTCCTTTTTTTAAAGTGATCCAATTCAAGTGTATTACATCCTTCCCCGCAAAAAAAATAAATCCTATTGATATCAAGAAGTCAACATTTGCCCCATTCTTCTTGTAGCTTTGAAGGCAATAAGCAACTTGTGTGATGCTGCATAATTAAGCTAAGTGCATATAATGACTTGGAAGGGTGTTAAGAAATCTCAGGTTTTGATTTGAATGAAAAACAATTTCAATTAGCTTGGAACAATGTGTTAGAACTTGTCTGGAGATTTTGAACAGTTTTTGAATGTTTAAACCATGTTTTTCCCATAGTGAAGTGCACAGTTTGCTTTTGGGACAGCTTCTAGCCCTACTTTTCTAGAGGAGGGTCTCTTTGCTTCTTGTTTCCAAAACAAAACCAATGCTTCAGGAAATCTCTTTTTCTATTTTTAATTTTCACGCTTTGAACCGAGAACCATGCATGCCATTTGCTACAATTACTTTTCTTCCTTTTCCTCAGCATCAATCATGTGTATGATAAAGACCTGCCCAAGTGTAGTAAATATAAATGTGATGTGATCACATTGCAACACATTATCTGGAAGTATAAATAATTATAGTAAAAACCACCTCCGGAATTCTCAGACTAGTGCATTCCACAGGATAAAGATAACATTCCAGAAGAAAAACCTACTGTTCCTATCTTACTTTGCATATTCCTGCTTTCAAGTTTGAATTAATTGTAATATTTAAAGGAATTTTGTAAAATGAATCAATGTTAAAACACATATATGTATACAACTTCCTTATTTCAGATATGGTAACTAAATGTTACGAGTATATTGTTTGTCTAAGGCTTTTAATGAATTCATGATAAAGTTAAAATTGAAACTAAGACTTATACATTTAGCTATTGCCTTACATGACCTGTCAGAAACAACCACTAACACCATTTTTTTCTGTGAAGTTTTACAGGTAAGTTGGTGCCCAGTCTGCATTGATAGAAATGGATAAAGCAAATGTAAATTGAGTATCAAGATCCTTTTCTATGTAATTTTTTACAACTATGCATTAGTGGACATCAGAAATGCTGCACAGAAAAATAAAGAGAACATTATATCAGGCTAAGTTCAATAGATAACAAGGGAGAAAGAAAATAAGACTCCACCAGAACTGAACATAAAATCTCCAATGCTAGAAAAGAAGGATGCAAAAGATTTTGTAGAAAAATGTGGACAAAATGTAGCTGTATCAGTTTTATGAAATGAAAGTGTTGGGTGTTGAAAGTACTGCTTCCATTTTTATATGTGCTTAAAACTGTACAGATAGTTCTTGACTTACTGCTATAATTGAGCCCAGAATTAGGGTCATAAGTCATTACAGTCATAAGTTGAGGCACCCACATGATTGAAAGTAAATTCTTGGTCTTTTTTTAAATGATCCTTAAGCAAACGTAGTCGCATTAATGCCATAGCGTTAAGCGGTCATGTGACAGTCGGGTGATGGTGGTGGAGTGATCATTTACAATGATCAGGGGGACTTTATCAGCCATTCCTTTTCCATGGCCATTGTAACTTTGAATGGACATAAAGCAACTGGTCATTAATTGAGGACCACCTATTAAAATTGCAATCTACATTAAAAATAGCAAAGTAGAAAGTGAATACCCCAAGTAAATTACAATATTCTTTCTATATGTAATAAACAATACTAATAACCAAAACACACATACCATCACAGTTGTGCCCTAGTTGTAGTCCTTTATACCAATTTGTTTTGATATTAGAAGAAACATGTTTATAGATAGAATTGTTTATTTTCAAATGCTAATAAGTTCTAAAAAAATCCATTTATGTTCTTGATTTGTATTACTAAAGTATTACACAGTACATTAAAAAAAAATAGCAGGCAAAGCAAATAAGAACAAGACCTGAAATGGCTAAGAGCAGGAAATATGAAGAAAGAGACAGAAGAACTAATTCTGGTTGCAGAAGACCAAGCCTTAAGAATGAATGCATACAAAGGCAGAATTGATAAGGCAGAAACATACAACAAGTACCACCTTGCAAAGAAGCCAAAAGAAACAGTGGACCACCTGGTTAGCTGCTGCAAGAAAATGTCACAGACTGGCTGCAAGCAATGGCATGACAAAGTAGCAACAATTATGATTGGAAGATCAGCAAGAAACACCTTTTGCCTACAAGTAAGAACTGGTGGGACCATAAAATAGAAAAACTAATAGAAAATGAAGAAGCTAATGTACTCTGGGTCTTCAGAATTTAACAGACAGGCACCTGCCACATAACACCCCAGACTTAACAACAGTCAGTAAGAAAGCCAAAAAAGTTTCATAGTGACTGTGGAGTACCTGGAGACAACAGAATAGAGAAAGAACTGAAGAAGATAAAAAAGTACAAAGACATGGAAATAGAAATGGAACGAGTGTGGCAAGAGAAAGCAAAGATAGTACCAGTAGTAATAGTTAGTACCAATAGTGATCGGTGTCTTGGGTGCATCAAACAAGAACTAATCAGGCCATGTAATAGACAAAGTTGCTTTATGAGCTAAATGGGTAGCCACTAAATAAGATAAATAATTTAAAAATAAATGTAAGTAATGAAAAATGAAGAAGCTGAAATACTCTGGGACTTTATAATTCAAACATTACAGTCTAGACTTAACAATTTAAAAAAATCTGGCTAGTGGATAGAATAGAATAGAAAACAAAGAACTGAAGAAAATCAGAAACACAAAGACCTGCACATAGAAATAAAATGACTGTGGCAAAAGAAAGCAAAATTAGTTATCAATTGTAATAGGCGTGTTCAATTTTAAAGCATTTGAAGCACCACTGTAACACCATCACAATTGACAAAATCACCATCAGTCAATTGCAAAAGGCGGCTTTTCATCACAACTAATTTAATCCCTTTATTCCAATAAAACCACTATTAAATATGATAGAATCTTCCTTCAAAGACAGTGCTGTAAGGCCATTATGTAGAGGCTAATTCAAGAAGGGAAAGCATAATGGGAACGTGCTTATTTTTATGCATGGAAAAAAATGTTTGATAAAACTTTTCCTAATTCTACCTACACATTAGTGATTTTAAAGAAAGCATTACCCGCTTGCCTAAATGTGGCTCTAACAATGCAAAAGAGTAATATCATTAATTCATGAAAGAATCCTGTAAGAAAGACAGTTTCAGTAATGCTTGAAATTTCAAGTAACCACATTCTCTCATATCTCTACTGTTTTTCATTTTGCTGGTCAAATTTGCTACAGAACGTTGCCTAAAGTGACAGTGATGAATTAAGCTATATTACTCTTCTTATGAAATGGAGTTTTGGTAATATAATACACGAGCACTTTGACAACATTAACTAATTCACCAGTGAAACAGGTGATAATGAACACTATAAATGAAATTAAAGAGATACTTTCATATACAGACAATTTTTGTAGAAGCAATACAATCTTAAAGTGACTCTTCATATTATACATAGATATAATAGTTATTCAGTTTTATGTCCCCTGTTAGGTGACCAGTTTTACTTCACAGAAAGGTAGGAGCAGTATGTTCACTCAAAAGTATATCCCTTCTATGTTCAGTAGAAATCATTCTAAGATAAATATATAAAATCTTGAATAGGAAATTGAAAGCACATTTTGCCTTGCCAGTAATCCTCATACTTTCCAGATAAATGCCCATCCCACCCTTGTTTGAAAAAAATTAGTACTGGAACACCCACAACTTCAGGAGGTAGGCTGTTCCAGTACTTAACAGCTGTTACGAACAGGAAATTATTCTTTATTTCTTGGAGTACACTTTGTAAAGTTTTAACCTCTTGGTTCTAGTTCTATTCTTGGAACTTATGGAAAATTAATTCAAACCATCTTCCTACTCATGACCTTTCAGGTATTTGACATCTGTTATCATGTTTTCTTTAAAACTTTAGTCTTTGTTAGACTAAATATAGATGCTTCAGACAGCATGTAAATATAAACAATGCCTTTAAATATTCATTAACTTAAAACTTTCACAAGTCTGTACTCCAGTGGTTCGAGTCTAGCATCGCCTGATGGAGTGATATAAATAATTATATTCATACTTTTATTCATACATTTCTATTAAGAGTATATCAGACAGAAATGTACCTAAATACATAATTATACCTTTCTCAATGCTATATTTAACAACACCCTAAAAGAAATATTAGCAATTGAACCCTACCATATTTAATTGATTAGTCATCTGCCCTTTAAGTAATAAATACATTGATTAAATGCTTAAAATGCAGATTAACAAATTCTAAGTGTTGCCTATTTTTGAACACTCAGTGAAACATAAAATAATTTATAGCAATTAAAAAGAATCATTGCTCATAATTTAAGGAAAGGTTATTTTAATATTTTGTTCATGCTTTCCTATTAGGATAACATACAATACAAATACAAACTTCCTGACTTAGTTATTAAAACCAATTGTCCTTAGTAATTAAAACTGCTCTATGATTATTTAAATTGGCTTTGATTTGATCATCAAACAACTTGACTGCCCTGTGCAAATGTATGAATCTGGTTTTGAAAGAAAAAGAAATTGGCATCTAAAAACAAAGTATTCATGCTGTTTTGTTTCACTAACTCTGACTTTGGCAGTTCCATTAACTGGAACAAGTCTGCTTCTGTACATCTCCATCACTTGAAGAAATAATTGTGTCACCTCTGTGGCAAGAAGTGTCTCACTGAGGCAAATTCAAGTTTGCTGCACACTCTTAAAGCCTACTTTACTTTGAAAGGAACCTTGGAATATTTTCTTTGGTTGCATTCTGCAAGCAAAACAAGTCATCTGAAAGTAGTAGCCACCTACACTGGGACCAGAAAATACCAATAGATATATTTAGGTTTGACCTGCTGTGTAATAAATTACTGATCTCTCAAATCCTTCACCATTTCATTTCTAGATATAGATTTGTTTTGTAGCTAGGACCACAGTAAATTAAATATTCTCATTGCAAAAAGTTAAGAGACAATTATATTGACAGTAGGGAAATGACTCTTGATAACGATAGTAAAGGAACAAAATGCACATGTTGCAAGTTCCACATTGTAAGTTCAGAATCAGAATCAGAATAAAGCTTGAAGGGACCTTGGAGGTCTTCTAGTCTAGCCCTCTGCTCAAGCAGGAGATCCTATACCATTTCATAAGGTGACTGTCCAGTCTTTTCTTAAAAACCTTGAGTGATGAAGCACCGACACTGTTCCACTGGTTAATTGTCCTCACTGTTAGGAAGTTTCTTCTTAATTCCAGGTTGCTTCTCTCCTTGATTAGTTTC
>JANHFL010005274.1:27967-42859 GCA_032468155.1 Oxyrhabdium leporinum
TTTGAACCGCTAGATTGAATCAGCAGAAGTGGCCTGCAGTTCAACACTCTAACCACTGCGCCACCTAGGCTCATCTTTTTCTCAGCAATGGGGTCTGTCTTTTTAGGCGAGAACAAGAAAGCTAATGGCTATGCAGGAGATCACTGCTTCTATTATTTGCTCACCAATTTAGTGTTGAAGTAATAGAAGAAGGAATGAAGATAACAGGAACAATAATGGCTATCTACTTCTGATTTTGAATAAGAGAGCTTTTATCAGAGAGAGGAAGCTGAAAATTCAGCTATGTTCTAAGATATAGGCACTACATTCCCATGCTGGGTTAAGGGCTAAAATTTAGGCATTTATTGCTTCTTTTAGAACTAATTCACTCAATTGTATATATGTATTCTAAACTGGAATTATAGCATTGCAACATTTGCCTAAAATGGAATAAATAGATGAAAATTTAATTGAATAAATCAGACATGGTTCTCAGAATGAAAAATCTGCCATTACAGATTGCCCTTGATTTACTACCAGAATTGGGACAAGAATCATCACCCACTGAATGAAGCAGTTGATAAACAGGATGCCACATAACTGCTTTTCTCAATGACTACAATCCCAGCATTCCTAGTTGCAGTCATTAAGCAATCTCCTGGGTCACTTGGGGCTAAAGGCCTCCAACAAAATCCAAACAGAATTAGAGCACAGTTTGCAGCATAGGGTATTTTGTAGTTAGTCCCCAGAAATAAGAATTTTCCTGCTTGGATTTTGTGATGTATTTTTTCAGCCAGTCTCTATGAGAGTCCCTACTTGGGATAGGGGCTGCACCCCATGAACAGCCAAATCAATCTGGCAGGCAGCCCTTTTGCTGTTAAAGAGGTTGCTGAGAAAAGTCCATTTCAAGATCCAAGCAGGATTTTGGCATGGAGAGTTTTGCAGTATGAGCATTTGAAGCCAGCCTAGCTGTAAACACCACTTCTGCAAATGGCCATTGCCAAAATCCTGCTTGAATTTTGATATGGATCTTTCTTAGCCAGGCCCCCCACAGAAACCAGAGGAACCTTCTCAGCAGATGGCAGCGACTTGCCAGCTTCTGTGCTAGCCTCTCCACTGACTTTCTCAGAAAATTAGCAGGGAAGATTGCAAATGGCAATCATATGATTGTAAGGTGCTTGGTAACACATTGTAAGTGCAAATGGGTTGCCATGTACCCAACTCACAATCGTGTTAGCTCAGGGACACTGCAAAAACCATAACTCTGGGGAAAGGTCATCAGTTCCTTCATGTAGCACCATAATAATTGCTGAACTAGTGGTCACTAATAGAGGATTACTTCATCTGATTATATCCATTCAAAATTTACTTTGCATTAAGAGCTTCATGGAACTTCTATAGCTGTATAGACAGCATAGATACAGTGACTATGTTTCTGCATAGTAGGTTGCTCACAAATGTTGGCAAAGCTGCCTTATTGTAAAACCTGTAACTAAAAATATATCTGCTCTCTTTCCCACCATTTTTTTCTTAAACTCACTGCACACACTAAGCTACTAGGACAGAAGAAATACCTCCTAAATAAGATCTCAGTCTAGACTCTTTCTTTATTTTATGTATTAAGAACAAATTGCCTTGATCTTGAGCACAGCATAACTGATAACATACCTAAATGAGGTAGTTCCATTCTTCAACATTATTTTCCATTCTCAACAGTATGTTACAGAAAATGTATTGCACAAAAATAATGACATTGAACATTGTGCGCTGGCATGCATAAATATGCCAATTCATCACTGACTATATAAAAAATAACATAAATTATCAGTAAAAAGACTACAATAAAGTCCTATTTTTCTGCCAATTATGCTATTGCTTTCTCAACATTTTTCTGTTAAATTGCCACAAGGTTTGTGAGGTTAACAACAGAACTTTTCTCTCACAATCAAAATGGGTAGAAAAGCAAAACTATGGATTACTTTGTTCCAAATTTAGACAGATAAATGTTTTTAGTTTTATTTGCTTTTAACTTTCTCAAAATTCTACATATTAACTGATTTTATTACCAAACTGTAACGTTGCCATAAGAAAAAAATGCAGTCCAAAAGCTAGAAACTGAAAAGAAGAAGAAGCTATTATTTGGACAATGCAGGGACAATGTGCAAACCAATAAAGATAAAAACTTTTTTTAAGACACCCAGATGGATGTCTTATAAGTGTCAGGACAATATTATAGAGAAGTTTTGCTAGTACCTTAATATTTCAATATTTAAAAGTAATAAAATATTATTTTTATTATAAGTAATCAAACATGACAAACATACTTAATATTGTTTCCTCATCCTATTTTCCCCTGTGAGGTTGAGAATGACTAGCCCAAGATCACCCAGCCAGCTGCCATGTCCAAGGTGGGACTAGAACTCACAGACTCCTGGTTTGTAGGCTTAATCTGGGCTCTACAGTTTTATTATATAAACTTTTATTATATATAGTTATATAATTTATTTATTATCTGGGTTTCTTGTGGTTCTAATTTCATCATTATAATCATTCATGATATCAATGAAGATATAACATTTATTAGAATAAGATTTCATTGTGTGGCTCTTCTTCAGCAAGAGGTGAAAGACACGTTTTCCCTTCACAGATGATTCTTTAACAATGCCTTTCATTATTTTTGTACAATGTGTAGAATTATTTCCCAATAACTACGCAGATAGATCTCTATAACATTAATACAGGTAAATATTTTGATGTTTACAGAGAACAAGTAACCTGAGGAAAAAAATCTAGAGTCATATATTTGAGTTCAGTCTTCTGAGTGTGGAAAGAGAGAAGGGCCAAGGGAATCTTCAACATGGTTGTAATCTTGAGTTTTAGCCAACGGTTTCCAAACCATTTGCAGCAATCCAAAATATGGTATAACTATCTAACAAATGTTTGTCTATTAGATTGTTAATTACTGTCATTTAATGAAGTAGCTTTATTATTTAGTTTTAATGATTATTTAATACTTCATTATTTGTAGTTCAGTTTAAGGTATGTCTTAACTTCAAGATGTGTAACATTAGTTGATCAATTCAGTATGTATCACATGATACCAAGAAATCTCTGCAGTTTGGTTAGCTGGTCTTTCTTCCTCCATTACTCAATCAATATAATCATGCCAATGACAGATGACTTATGGTGTTTTTGAGGTAAATTGTTCTTTCCCCCACGGTTCTATAGCAACAGATAACAACTTTGAAAATGATGCAATTCCATTTTCATTAGTTTGGTGTATGTGGATACTGGAAAGACACATGGCAATTCATTGTAATTAAGGCAGACAGCATGGCAACATTAGAGTTTTCAATGATAAAACTCACTGTATGTATGCACTGCTACTAATAGTAATTGTCCATTTCATTCATTCAATGGAATCCATAGAATTTGGCAGATGTGAGCAAGTCTTGCCATTTCTTTTCACATTTAACATATATCATTATTAGAGTTTGATTAAATATGATTGCCATTTAACTGTCATAAAAAATGATTGAGTACTTAGGCAGTAAGAAGAGTCATATGTATTCATATTGATTTTATCTCAAAGTATTCTGTTTATACAATCCAAGTTATATTTTAACACAGAATACACAAAAAATCTTTTGTTTTGAGATATGCCTTCATTATAAACAACATCTTTCATTTATGCAATTGTCATGGTTTTGCTTATCATTTGCTTAAACTCCTTGTGTAAGACTTTCAAAACTATTTGTTTGATATCAATTTAACAGAATCATTTAAGAAGATGAGAAGCCACGGGATGAAATATTTTTTTTCTGAATTCATAATGGATAGAAATTCATCCAAATTGATTTTTTATTGTAGAAAATTAAACTGATGTACATGACAATCTAAATGTAATTTTGTAGTCTAAAAAAGTATATTTAATTCTTTGCTCATCAAAGTAGTGTTTGAAGTTTCTAAATTAAACTCTTTTTTGAAAAATATGAAGACACTTAAAACTCTTTTTAAAGGAAGATATAATGTTGACTTTTTCTCATCTTATTTTCTATTTGTTGTCTTTTAGCAGCAATTTTTATTTTTTTCTATATAAAAGTGTCTAGACTTTGTTTTTAAGTAACCTAAAATGAATAAATAAATAATGTTAAGAGATAAAGTCAGATTGGAATCTAAAGTGGATAGAAAGTGTCAAACATTTTGCTGTTTCTTTTCACAGAAAATGCACCATGAATTTTTAAAACATTCATGTCTAAATACGGAAAGAAAAAAGTTTGTGACAATTATAGCCAATGTTTTTTTTTAAAAAAAAACAATAGAAAGAAAGATTGTCTAGGCTTTTCTAGAGAATGATATTGTCTAGGCTTATGAAAATTGGGCAAAGAGTTGGTAACTAGGCATGTTGTGGAGTGACATCTGGAGTCACTAACCTTCACTCTAAATTTCACTTTGACGGTGTGGGGGGATATGGAAGTTCTACTGGCTTAGACCTTTTTCAAAATGAATGCCCTGGGGCTATATTGCTTTCATGCAATTTGAGAAATGGTGGCATGCAGGCTAGGCCCAAATTTCTAGGCTTGTTGAGTATGGATCTCCCACTATAACCCCAATATCAATAGGTAGCAACAGGAAGGGAAGAAAGGAGAAAAAGTTCCTCCCAACATAGGACCCACACCCATCCTTCTGACTTTCTGAAAGGCTTGAAGACCTGGTTCTGGCAGCTAGTCTGAGACCCCAAGGATTAATGGATTAGCACCTCCTCACATCTCAATGGAAAGAGCTGGAGGGAAAGAAACCAGCTGTGACTTAACCCTAGCAAGTTGCGGTGATTGTGGGCTTTTGCCCCTGCCCTGCAGTCAAAAAGGCAGTTCACAACTTTTATTCCCTCACACAATCTCATGCACAATTGAGGATCCACTTGGATTCATGGCTCCTGCTCAAATAGCAGGTGACAACCATGGATGCATCTATTACTGAAGTAGGAAGTATTCCAGGAGTACTTGCTAATAGTCACATATGCCTTAGTCACCTGCAATTTGGATTACTGCACTGTGCTCTATATGGGAATGCTCTAGAAAACAATCTAGAAGTTTAAACAGTGTACAATGCAGTGGCACATGCACTTTTGGGTGTCCCATGAGTAATATCACTGCTGCTTAAACTGCACTGTCTTCCAGTTGCTTTCTGACTGCAATACAAGGTGCTAGGTATCAACTTTAAAACCCAACATGGGCCAGGATCAGGTTTTTTTGTGAGACCATCCCTTCCTGAAGGTATCTGTCAATTTTATTAGATAGGATAAGATAGTCCTCTTGCCTAAACATTCCTAGGACCTCAGAGATACACCTTTTCAGTGATCCTTCCAGTTCTTTGGAATAGCTATCCACCTAGCACCCAAGCAATCCCTACACTTCTAGCCTACCAGAGGGCTTAGAAGACATGGCTCTTGTCCTAAATATTGGGCTAGGATGTAGATTGAGCTGCAGAATGATTGGTCTGGTGCAATAGGGAAAAGTACATTTTTTAAAAAATGTTATAAGCTGCCTGGAGTCATCATATGATATAGGCAGCCATATAAGCTCTGTAATTAAGTGAATAAATGAATAAATTTTAAAGAAGTTTTATTCAGGTCTGTATTGTTCTTACATGTTTTAAATTCAGTTCTATATTGTTACATCCTTAAAATCCATTGCTTCATTGCTGAGGCAATATAGTATTGATAGTCAGGATAAGGGATCAGCATTAAACATTGATTTTGTCTGTTCCTCACAATTGCAGCAATAGCTCTGCTAAATCATTTTTGCTGATAGCCTGTTGAAGATTGAGGGTTCTAAGTATTGACTTGAGAGGTTTCATTTATGAAGAGTGGTCTAATGGTTACCTAGGAGCAGTTTGATGAAGATTTCGAATCCTGAAAACTTGAAGTTTCAAAGTTACAGAAGAAGAATTTGGTGAGAATTTGGTTTGTTTCAAGTGAGGACTTGTTTGCTGCCTATCACCGACTGAGAGGCATTTCTGCTTCACATTCCTGGAATGAGTCTTTGTCTATCTTTTTTTTTAAACTCAGGAGAAGTATTTATGTGTGATATGTGTCCTAAATACTTAAGACATTTTAAGAACATTTTCTGATTCCGACATAATTACTCCATGGTTGCTGTTTTGTTTTGATTGGCTTTTAATGTTATGGTTTATCTTAAACTGCTCAAGAATGGAATTTTCAAATACATTAAAGATAATGTGATAGAAATCCCTAGATCTTTCAGGA
Source organism: Oxyrhabdium leporinum (assembly GCA_032468155.1). Lineage (NCBI taxonomy): Eukaryota > Metazoa > Chordata > Lepidosauria > Squamata > Cyclocoridae > Oxyrhabdium > Oxyrhabdium leporinum. The sequence continues at coordinate 34,215 of JANHFL010005274.1, forward strand.
ATTTATTTCAAAGAAGCCAAAGTAATATTCCTTTTATGCCCAAGCTTAGCTAAAAGAAGAAGTTAATAAATGCAAGTAATAATAGGATGCGTAGAAATGAAAAACTTTAATACAAGAGGCTGCCTTTAAAACTGTTGAGCTACTTTATCAATTAATAAATTGTAAATTTATATTTAATATCTTTCAGAGGCTAAAAATAGAAAATGTAGAAAATATACTGTTACAGTAGGTACAGTACAGTACAGTAAAAAAGAACTAAAATAATGTTGATGATGTCTTGATGACTCTTAGCAAAATGCTTGCCAGATGCAAAGTCTTGCAGATGAAAACTGCCTTTTTTTTAATCTCTTAGTCACTTGATCGGAAATTCTATAAAAGTTACTGGAATAGTAAAGGTCTGAATTCAAAGATTAACTTCTTTACATTAACTTTCAAAAAAGTATAATCCAAAGTGGCTAAGTATGGAATGGGAGACAGTAAACTTTTCAAATGATAGGTACATCATACTATACAGAGAATAATCCATATCCTGTCAAGTAAAAAGAAAGTGAATCTAGGAATAAGGACTAGAACAGAAATAGTGCTTAAACTAAAGAATAGTAATTCTGAAGCAGAGAAGTAAATAAGATACAGTATCCAGCCAACCCCTTCAACACTACTTAATCTCAGGTTGTGTAGTTACAAGTTGTATATTAACTGGCTCTCATTGGCTTACTTTACTAGAACTAGAAATAATTAGTCTTCAAGTTAGTTGTAAATATATTCTAATCTAATCAAATCTTTAGAACTTTGCATTACTCCAGATGCATAATTCTCTTAGATGGAATATAACCAGCTTTAGAGACTGGATTTAATTTTAGTAATTATTTTTATTCTCAGGAGTGAAGCAAACTTGTGGGAATTACCTTACGTTTTAGGTCTACATTTGCTAAAATAATCTTTAGTGAAGTTATGATCTTCAACCTAAATAGCAAATACATATAAAGTAAGTATTCCAATAGCCATGAAAGCATCAAAAGTAATAATTTCTGTCATTTTAAAATCAACAGATTTGACAAGATCCCTACCTAACCATTGCCCTTCCCTAATGAAAAGAAAGCTGACTGTTAGCATTTCTAGTTAATGGCCATTTTCACCTTGGCTCCTTTCCTACTTAATTAACAGGGGTGATGTGTAAAACATTAATCATTCATTGTTCAGAACAGCCAATTTCAAGTCCACATTCACACCAAGACACCAACATTCTTAGCAGAACTGTTCTGGGGAAGCAGGAAAAAAATCAAGAACATAGTGAGCTATGAGAAATTAGGGAAAGGCCAAAACTGGAAAGCTAGGGGCCAGGAGAGACATTTCGTGTGGGAAAGAAGGAGAAAGAAGAGCAAAATGTTGGGTGAGGTACATAAATTAAAATTTTGTTTGAAGAACATGCCGCAGGACAGTCATGGAAAAGAATTAGTAAGGGTTAGGGTTAGGGTACTATTAATTAAAGTAGTACAGAAGTAAATGTACACTTTGAAACTTCATAAAGTAGTCAATGTGCTAATGAGTTTGTGGACCCTGGACTGAGATGGAGCAGATAGGTCAGGCTATGAAACATATAGATCAGCAGGCAAATCACAATCAACCTTTACCAGGTTGTTGTTGTTTTTCAACAGAAACCAACTGAATTAACTGAGTTGCCAACTCTAGAGCCAACTGGTACATATTGGCCTCTTTGCTACACAAATATGATGAGAATCCAAGGAAATTCATTATCCAAATAATTCTCCATTAACTGAGCTTGTAAGGTATTTATTCTATGTCTAATGCCTGTGTTAATTGCAAAATGGACAAACCCACTTCTACCTCAGGCAAATTGTCCTGATTTGGACAACTACATTAATTCCAGGGCATGTGTGAAAATTAATTTTCAAAGATCGTGTCAAGCAGGTGACTTTAATAGTGGGGCCTATCATGACTTTAATAGTGGGGCCTATTAAAGGAACAGAATGATTGAAACCAAGAGCATGTCAAGCTTAGCATCCCAAATTATAGTTAAAAAATAATTAATGACATAATAACCATATTATCCATGTTTGTGTAAAAGAGTCCATCATTCAAGTCAGTGAACTAATCATAGCATTTAACACTCCTGCCAATGTTCTTCATATTTGAAACCATACATGAAACATTGGCTGTTGTCTGTTAAAATACCAGAAACAGAAGTTATCAGAGGCCTAAAGTGCTTCAAACCTGTCTGATTTGATTTGCTTGTTTGAAGCAGGTTGCCATTTTGATTTGGGAATCTGCTTTCAAAGAATAATTTAATCATTCAATCACTTGAAGCTTCACAATGGCTTTATATGCACATTCCTTAGTAGCTTTTCAAATGAACATCTCAGCAGAGTAGGAAATTGTTCAGAAATGTGAAAGTTATCATTTACTGCATAGAAAACAATATTTGTTTAAACAGATAATATTTTTACACTAAACTTTTTGGCAATTAATACTTATTGCAGATGGATTGTGCACACAAGGAATTTGTCTCCGGTGGATAAGTTATCAGTGTACATATAAACAACATAGTAATATAATCTTATGATACCAGTAGTAGAAGGTAAAGGGAAAGATGAGAAGGATAATAGTAATACAGCCCTACTACATCAATAAATATCTTTAGACATAAAACAATGCTGTGGGAATTAGGTGTTCAACAGAGTGATGGCATGAGAGCAAAAACTGTCCCTGTGTTTCTGGTAGTTCTGATGATGAGTTGGTCCTGTCCACCCACCCCTTCCCTTTATTTCCATGTATTGCAACTCAGCTGATTCGCGCAGCACAACAGATTGCCGCGCATCAGCTGTTTCACTCAATGGAGCTGCAGTAGAAGGTGAGTTCTATAGTTGAAAATGGGCTGTTTTCAAATGCTACACATATGCACAAAGTGCGCGCTCACCAGACCAGTTGTTGTACCAGTTGAATCCCATCACTGGATCTATAGATATTTCCTCAGCCCTCTTTCTTGTTTGTACAGTATATAAGTCGACAATGGACAGCAGCCTGGTTGCAATTAGTTTTTCTGCAGTCTTAACTATCTGTTGAAGTCTGTACCTGTCCTGTTTGGTTTCTGTACAAAATAGTTGTTGAATAAACATTTATAAAAAAAAATTTTTTTGGCCTATTAGCCAAAATTGAGGTATACAGGTAGAATTTTTTAAAAATACTTTCTATCCAAAATTTCAGACTGTGATATCACAGCACAAATTTATTAAAAATATTCTTTACTGTCCTAAAACAATCTTTACTCTTTCAAAAAGAAAAGTATATTTTTCCATTTAACTATTTTAAGGTCTTTAATGATCAGCATTTTGTGTGGCAAGCAAAATGAAGTGAAATTCTCAAACATTTCTAAATATAATCTCAGAAATAATGAAAATCATCAAAAAGAAGCATTTCTCTTTCTGCCTGCTCCTACTCCTGCTCCTTCTCCACCTCCTCAATATCTGAAGAAATTATCTCTTCAACTGAAGAAGAAATGATAATGCAAAGTGTATTGGAAATGAGAAAGGTCAGTTTTAGTGTCCATAAATTTAGACTGCATCACAGATGCCAATATGATTAAATAACCTGTCTCCCTATTGCTCAACTCATCAGTTGATTGATCAGTTGATCACTTGATCAGTTGACCTTGATTTCCATTATTTGTTCATGAGGAATGGCAGTCCAGAGGGTAAATGGAATCATTTCAGTTTTCCTCCTTAAATCCAAAGGATGAAAAAGCTGCCATCATCTCTCTCCTCACCTCCTTCAACCCCCACAACATATGTAACTATAGGAGAAACAAGTTGCAACTCTAGAAATCAGAGACCTCAGATACTATAGTTCCAATCACTAGTTGATTGAATTTTACCTCATTGCTATCTTTAAAAAATGCTAACAGAATAGATATATATCTGTGGCAAACTCTGCACTTTTACCCTAAAAATGACTACTGAAACATTTTTTTCTGCAAAAAAAAAGTTATCAGAATTAAATCATACCACCTAGATATTATGCAAATGTATTTAATTTTTCTTGAAATATTTCATATTTTCATTATAGATTTTATACATCCTTCCACTGAAATCACGATTTGGATTAAATTAGACATATCTCTTGTTTTTCAACATTTTAGCCTACAGTGCAAACCAAAAGCTGCAGTGGGTGATTTGTTTTCCTTAAGACATTAATCACCTCTCTTTGGCACTAATTGGTACCCTTGTTAGTAGGCTCAGCAGTGATGCCAAAAATTAAATTGAGATGGGAATGGTGCTAGAGTTTAGCAAATTTCACTATGAATAATTTAACAAGTTAATTGAGCTTCCTCTTCTGCTAAAGGAAGCAGATTGTAATTTTCTCAAACCTGTCCTTATTCAGATTTATTCACCTCCTTTAAATAGTCCACAGTGCTAAAAAAAAATAAAAATCTAAACTCTGCTTTCTGGTAACTGCATTGATGTTTTGGTAACTGTCTTCATGTTTAAATACAATTATGACTTACAGCTTCTCTCACCCAGATTTGTAGAGAATATAAAATAAAAATGTGTTGAACTGCAAAATATGTATATATAAATGTTTTTATGGGAGACTAGCTCTCTTTCAATCCCCACAAATGATTCCAGGGATATGGATTCCTAAGCAATATTTTTATATATGAGTCTGCATGTCCAATCAGCCTACAATACAACAGGATATCCTGACTGTGCTGTTTGGCCCAAGAAGATACAATAATTAACCCAATAATGATTATAATCTTTAGCATTGACTTCTTGTTTGGGGAGGGTGACTGGATTCATCTTTTTCTGATAGATGCACTACTTTATAGCTTTTGAATACATTGTTTCAATTACTATGGTTGGTTACAGAGTCAGCCAGATATTTAAAGTGGTTATGGCATTTTTGTTGAAAAGCCTGGGATAGTCAAATGCTATTGTTTAATAATATTAAAGATTATTGACAAAGGATATAAGCTGTTTCAAGTAAAGATGCCTTTTGCGATTGACTGAGGGTGATTTTGTCAATGCTGATGTTGTCCAAATAGTGCTCCAGTTGTTTTGGAATTGCACCCGAGGTGCAATTGTAATACAGTACGTCTTTGCTTTCTTAGCATTATTATGGTTGTTTGTACAGTTAGCTAAATGTTTAGACTGGATTTGGCATTTCTGTCTACATGTTCATTTCTTTCTAAGCAACTGGGATAGGCAGATGTTGTTTAATGAATTGTCCACTATGGTCGGTCACACAGATATCCAGCAGTTTAGACTGGATTTGGCAGTTTTATCCACCTATTAAGTTCCTCCCATGGACCTGAGATAGGCAGATGTTGATATTTGATGGTGTAAAAGGTATCATTGCAGGATCTACAGTGAGCTGCATTTTGCAATTGACTGGTGGTAAATGGAACAGTTAAAAACTTTAGAGATTTAGAGAATCAACTAACTTGATCTTTTATATATTTGTGTTAATATTATGATTGGTCACACAGTAGATATTATTGTTGTTGTTACTAATATTTTGGCAAACTTGTTCTTCTGAAGGATCTGAACTCATAGATCTCCATTAAGTATTGGCAGAAGTAGAAAGACCAACATGTGGCATTCCAAGTAATCAGCTATAAACAAACTCTTAGATGTTGTATTCTATCAGACATCAAAGATACCAAAGGATTTGCCTACAAATTATACTATTTTACTTAACCTTTTCCCCCAAAACAACGTGACTGAAGGAATCAGAAAAACTATTGAAGTGAGCAACACCAGGATACTCTTGCCTGCCTCCTTATATAGAGAGTTTTGGGGGAAACACAATCCGTTTTGCATATATAATTTTCACAGAGCATTGAATCTTTAAATTACTAAGGGAAATTTAATTTCAGCCAATCATATTTATTTTTTCTGGCTATCATGACAAAAAATTGTGATTGCTGCCTCATCATATGAGAGATATCTAAACAGGAATTATTTAAAGGCTAACTTTTCTGAGCTTTCAGTAATTATTAAATCCACAGCAATTCTTACTGTGCTTTCTTTGCTGAGTTTGTATAACTATTAAGCTTTCTAAAACCTTTCCTTTTTCTTTTGTAGACATGAATATCAAAGGTGTAAAAATATCAGTCATTCTTTCAGTCACCATTATAAGAATTTCTTTGAAAAAAATAATAGCATCTTAATGTTTCCTGCTGTCATGTAAATATTTCTATGTTCTCTCTTTTTTTGCACATTTTGTTTCCAAACTATTTATAGGGTTCCTTGCATGCACTGTATATTTGAGATCTTCTAACACTATTCTATCTGGAGACTATGAAAGACCTTCCAAAACCTTTATCTTTCTAAGTATTTAATGGTAGATTTAGAAACATGCTTCAAATCATTTTTCTCAAGAAATATCCAAAATCTTTTCAGCTTCAAGTGCTGAGAAGCTGCAAGAAATGCTGCTGATTACAAGTAGTATTGTCCTGGTAATATTATGGACTACAACATGATTTCAAATGCTCAATTTTTCATGATTTTGAAGAAAAATCCTTCTCTCTATGGAAGCATGAAAATGCATATGAAATCCTTACACATATTAAATGAAATGATGACCAACAGGCTATTTTATTGTCATATTTACACCAATCTCTAAGGAAATTATATATAACATTGTTTTAACTCCGAAATAAAAAAAAAATCACTCTAATGACTAACCTTTTCATGACTTTAACTGTATTAACATATTTATTATAACATACTTGATATATAATTGTGTTTGAGGGTGGGATAAGTGCCTATAACTATTTTAGATAAAGAAAGACACATTGATGTCTTTGAAGAATTTTGTATATAAATTCGAATTAGTTAAATCTAATGAGAATTTCTGAAATGATCAAGTTGCTTATTTTTCCTTTCTAAAGTCTATGTAGATCCTTTCTTTTTTCTTTGGGATCTCAAACAATGTTGTGTGAAATAAAAGAGACTGAGTGATAAGTAGATTGTCAATTTCACATGGCTCCAAATTATTGTAATAATAATTATTAAGAATAAATATATAGGACATTTTGAGAAATCAATAATTAATTATCCAACCCAATCTAAAAAGACAATCTCAGATATGTATACAGTAGTATATATTATTGGAACAGCAAGTAAGCAACATCTACTAAAAGAAGTAAAAATTATGGAAATCAGACATATTTTAATTTCTAAACAAGAGCTACAGTGGTGATATTACAAATTGGCACTTAATTTCAATAGTACTATCACAAATATCTCATGACTACTCATTAAAAGGTCAGAAGGATTGTCAACAGAAGAGAACATATGCGGTAGACAACTGAAATGTAAGAAGATATTCAAAGAAGTAAAAATTATACTAAAAGTAGAATGTGTTTCAGAATTTTCAAGGCAGATAATGAAATGGAACAAGGAATTTTTATATTTTTTATTCCTGGCAGTTATTTGGATACTACATACTAAGGTATGGTAAATTGCTGTTCTTCAAAAAAAAATATAAATAACATTTGAATGTTAAGCTCATATTTTTACTGCCTCTAGAAAGATTATATACATTGCATTAATTAAGAACAACAGCATTAATTTTAGGAAAGCTTATGAACTACAAAACTCTGAATAAATATCTTGATTTACAAATGACAAATAATAAGGACTCAATGTAAAAAAGTTTAAAACAGATAAAGGGGTCAGTTATTTTGAAACATTATTTTTTTGAGGAAATTGCTTTTGAACAAATTGGAATGAAATTAGACAAACTAATTGGACCTTTATAAAGGTTTTTTGTTGTTGTTTACTATTAAAAAGTGCAGACAATTGCTGGATTTTACAAAATAAAAGATAAAGAAAATATGAATTAGACTATGACTTTAACTACAGAGTTTGACATGAGATGCAAGGGCACAAAAAGACCAAGAGGGTGGGGGGAAGGGACAGAAACTTGCCTTTTATTTTTTCCTTTCTTGACAGACTTTGATTTTGGATTATAATGGCAATCTCCAGAAAAGCACCAAGAATGGAGGGAAGGAGAGGATTGCTTCAGTAACTGAACAGAGAGGACTTGGTTTTCATTTGAAAGATCCTTTAAAGAAAATATTAATGCACAAATTAAAAGAATTTGATGCATTAGCATATTTCAAGATTAATAAACAGAAGTTGAATACAAACATGCATGAAAATAGAAGATTAAACAGAAGTGATGAATAAAACAGGTTTTAAGATTGAGAAGAAGCTAAAATATCATGTTGTCACTATGACAAATATGAATTGTATGTTATTTCAAAATAACTACAGTATGTTAAGATATGGTAAGGTGGGAGAAACTACAGCTATCATTACTGGAGAAAATTTCCATGATAAAAATGAATGTCTTGTCTCGAATGGTATTTTTGATTCAGAATGGTGTGTTTGTTTTGACAACTGATGCATCATTTAAACAATGTCAGCAGAATATACGTAAATTGTATGGCAAGAGAAAAGACTATGAGCTAAACACAAGATGCAAAGAAATAGGAGGACTGGATTTATCTGATTTGAAGTTACATTTGCAGCATGCTCTGTTTGGTGTCAATGAAAGAATGGGCATGACCCGAGATTTGGGTAGTGTGATATTTCTGGTACAATAAAAATAAAGTAAAT
>JANHFL010005276.1:0-15066 GCA_032468155.1 Oxyrhabdium leporinum
CTAACTAACTAACTAACTAACTAACTAACTAACTAACTAACTAACCAACCAACCAACCAACCAACCAACCAACCAACTAACTTACCAAGCTCTGCCCCTCCAAGCCAACTCAATATTAGGGTTCCTTATCTTTTATAAAAAGAGCCCTTGAAGTAACAAAGACCATAATATCCTAAAGAAACCATGCATTGGGACAGACTACCCAATAGTTTATTAAACCACTGCCGCTCTTGTGCCTCCGAACAAGCTATTTATTGGAGGGGAAGCCTGTTGCACCACATACATTTTTTTTTAAATAATCAGACAGACTATCAGCATAAAACTCTTTGGCTCTGTCATCTTTATATTTCTGTGAACAATGAAAGATCTATAATTTTCACATTTAACGTAATTCTAAGACATTGAGAGTGATTTACCATCAGTTTGTTCAATACTTTCAGTTTTATTTAATGTAACAGTTATGGCACATAAAAAAGTTTATTGAAAATCCTTTGGGAATGTGATTGAGTAAGAAAGAGTCATTGCTAATACCATTATAAAAGCTGAGAAGGCTCTTGGCATGTGCTTGCAATGACCTCTATGGCTGTCTGATTCAAGGGTTATAGGTGAATGCATTTCCTGATCTCCAAGCTTTCCACAATGTGCCAATGCTATTTTGCATTCCTGATGAGCATTTTTCTAGACAGCCACATCTCACATCCCATCTTATAATAAGGTAAGAATGTTCCTGGAGTCCTCTTTGGAGCATTAAAATGGTTAAACATTGGACAGGCTACTTGCCTTAAATTTGGCATTCTAAATCATTTGATTTCATTTTTGAAATTGGAATGAATACATCATAGCATTACAAAGCTCTTTAGGTCACTTAGTTCTACGCAGGAATTCTGCTCTGCTCAATACAGACATTCACATTAAAACATTCCCAACAGATCATTGTCAGTTTCTATCCCAACATGGCAAAAACAGGTTAGTTCATTGACTCTGATGATTAGTTCTGTCATACAATTTCTCTGACTGCTTTTTCTAATATTCAACCAGAATCTAGTGTAATTTAAGATCAGTTTCTCTGAAATGATAAGAACAAGTGTTGGAATACATGTTAGAATGTATTTTGTATTGCAACAACTACAGAATTATTTAGCCAATAGATGGCAGCATTTTAGTGTGCATCTATGGCTATAATCTATTGTTTCTTTATTATCTGAGGAGGGTTTCCTTTTTCCTGTTACAGTAATATAGTTGAGGAGTAAAGCACATGGTGACTGTACCCTTTGTTTGCTCTGTGGTGCTTTATATAAAACAGAATTTCTAACAAGTTCTAAAGTTCCTCAGTCTTCTCTTCTCTTAGTTAAGCACATCCTTCATGTTCTTCATAAATTTTAGTTCTTAATCTCCTGATAATCCTCCTCCTCCTCCTCTTCCTCTATAGCATTCTATTTTCTCTGAAACTTTCTTCAAATGTAGTTCTTCAAAAATTCAAAAATTCTTCAAAAATTTTCTCTTCTGCTTATTTGTAACAAATCTGAATAACACCCTTTTTTATTGCTTCTGTGGAAGCTGTTTATGAGAACTATCATTTCTCTTTATGTGGATAAATAGGGGGGATTATGGACTTGGTGACTATTGAGAACTGCTTCATTTAATTTCTAATCTGCTTACACTGGAGATAGTTTTAGCCAGCACAGATTTCTTTCTGTTCCTCAAAATAGAGTCACCCAATTAACATTCAATTGAAGTCCTTTTGAAGGGATTAGCCCTCCAGCTTCTGCTGTCCCATTCCTTCCCTTGAAACTGAAGACCTGCAAGGACTCCAAAGCAATTTCCATGCTGAAATAGTATACAAAGTCAGCTATATTTTTATGTTTCTTGTCACTGTTGTCCACCGAGGTGCTCTTTTTTATTCATATCCTTGTGGAAAGTTGATTCTTCTGTCAGCTTGTTTTAGTGACTCCTTTGTTTGGTTCAATATATAGTCATCCTGTTTTACAAGCTGAAATACAGCCTCTCACTTCTCCAATCCTTTCTTTTTCTCTTCAAACATAGTGATATGTTTGGCCTTGTTGCAAATGAATGCAAACATATGACAGGGATTTTTTTCCAGGTTGAAACACAAACATGTCGCAGCCCTTACAAGTCACAATCATGTCACTTAATTTGTTCGTTAAAGCACCAGCAAGAAAAAACATTTATTCTCATTCTCTTCCCAGAGTAGCAAAGTGCACGGAATCAATGTATAGGGGAAAAATATTAGGGAACTCCCTCATAAATTCCCTCATTTATCTCTTTGTTCACTTATTCAGTGAGGTCCTTCTCTGAAAATTTCTTACATTTCTACTATAACTTCTGAAGCAGCCTCTGCTTACTCAATAAGAAAAGATAAAATGTCAGGACAGTTTACAGGTAGTCCTCAACTTATGGCCACAATTGAGCTCAAAATTTCTGTTGCTAAGTGAGACATTCATTAACTGAGTTTTGTCCCATTTTATGACCTTCCTTGCCACAGTTGTTGGGAGAATCATTGCTAGCAACACAGTTGCTGACTTCCCCATTGACTTTGCTTGTCTGAAAAGGTGAGCACGTGTCCCTGGTTCACTGCAACCATCATAAATATGAACCACTTGCCAAGAATCTGAAGAGTAATCACATGACCATGTACATGCTGCAATGGTCATAAGTCACTTTTTTGAGCGCTGTTGAGGACTATCTGTATTTTGTTAATATAACAATTATCATTGTCTCTTATATCTAAACTAACAACAAATATTACTTTTATTAAAACACTGGAGTTTGACTTTCCATTTCAGTATGACTTATTTAACCATTAACCTGTTTGACCTAATGGTTACATCTATAAACAAACAAAAAAACCCCATTCATTTCCTTGTTCCTTGTTGGATACAATTTGTATGCATCTTGTATGGATCCCCCCTAACATGTGAATATAAGTAGGCAGCTTGCTGAAATGCTGAGAATTTTTTGACAAATTTTAATGCAAGGTTTAAACCCAAAAAATATTTTGAGGTAGTTATTAGCAGACTCTAAGTTACATTCCCGTTCATGCCATGATTGATTCTATTTTGGCAGATGATACTATTTCACTTGAAAATAAATCAGTGACAGATTTGTCCAACTATCCTGCATCAAGATACTTCTGTGACATTTTACTGATTGTCATTCTTTATTCCAGTGCTTCTAATAATTATTTCTTCTAACCCCAAAATCCCTCAAGACCTCTAACACTATCAATAATTAAAAACATAGAATATTTTTTTAAAAAAAAATACAGAAACATTTTAATTAGTTAAAGATGCATTTCTCATTTCTTTTCCAGCTTCTGGCGCACACATGCGTGCTGGCCAGCTGGTCTTCACGTGCGTGGGAGCACCGGAAACTGGAAGAGCAGCTCCCTGGTGCGTATGCGCGTGATGGCCAACTGGTTTTCGCATGCACATGCGCACTGACCAGCTGGTCTTTGCATGCATGGGAGCACCGGAAACCAGAAGAGCAGCTTCCCAGTGCATATGCGTGTGCCGGCCAGTTGGTCTTTGCGCATGCATGTGCATCGGCCAGCTGGTCTTTGCGCGTGTGGGAGCACCGGAAACCGGACGAGCAGTTCCCCAGCATGTATGTGCGCACCAGCCAACTGATCTTTGCATGTGCAGGAGCACAGGAAATCGGAAGAGCAGCTCCCTGGTGCGCCTGTGAGTGCTGGAGAGCTGGTCTTCACCCGCATCTGACGTTAGAAATAGGAAGACCAGGTGGCCAGCGCACATGCAAAAGCCGGGGAGCTGCTCTTCCAATTTCTGGCATGCGCATTTTGGCACTCGGTGCCTTTTCAGCACATGCGCCCTCCCGTTTCGGCACTGAGTATTGAAAAGGTTAACCACCACTGCCATAAGCTGTTCCAAGGTAGCTGTTCCAAGGTAATTTGGAAGGATGGGAAGAATAAATCTCAAATTAAAATCCTGAGGATAAATCCAAATCCCTGACATCTTTTCACTCCAGTGGGCAACTACTAATTCCATATGGCTTCCTTTTTGTCTTCAATAAGCATCCCAGTTAGTCAATCCATGTCATGAAGTTTCTTGATTCATGACATGAATAAAGTGAATCAAGGATCATGAATTGTTGATTAGTGAAGCTTCTTGATTCATGACATGGATTCTAGTCGATCCATGTCATGAATCAAGCTAAGAAGTTGAGCTAAGTTATGAAACATCAAGAGATTGCTGATATCATGCAGAATCCTAATTGGAGAAACTGACAAACTGAGTAGGAACAATCCAGTTGAAATAAAGATGTGTAATTTATAGAATTTTTGTCTATTCTTATATCATTGCTTAAACATTGAAAACAAGATTAGTTAGTCAAGAGGGGTCATAATAGCAGTAGCACATAGACTTATATACCGCTTCACTGTGCTTTAGAGCCCTCTCTAACTGGTTTACAGAGTCAGCATTTTGCGCTCAACAATCTGGGTTCTCATTTTACCAACCTTGGAAGGATGGAAGGCTGAGTCAACCTTGAGCCGGTGAGATTCGAACTGCCAAACTTCTGGGCAGCTGGCAGTCAGCAGAAGTAGCCTGCAGTACTGCATTCTAACCGCTGTGCCACCACGGCTCTGTAATAATGTTGTATAGCCTAGTCTATATAAAGGTGGATGGGAGTGACGTAACTTTTCAGTTACAGAATTATCTAACAAGCCTGTTATTATTAGAAGGAAATTCTTTTGAATATCTGCTGGCAGAACCAATGCTACGTTTTAGAACTAGTTCTTGGCAAGATGTATCAGTGTGTGAGTGTGTGTATGTGTGTGTATGTGCATGCAAAGAGATGGTTGTATAGTTTATGGATTAACATACTCTTATTACATTACTCTTTAAGCTGCAAAGGTCTGCCAGGAAACCCAAGCTTACCATCTATTGAATGACATTTTAAGAACAAATAATACATTCATATATTAAATTTGAGAATAAACACATACATTATAGAAAGGGATTTTGTCTGTGCCTGACCTTTCCATTGTATTCCCACTGGGCAAGTCTGGAAAAGAACCTCATCCAAGAATCTTTCAAATGGGCTATGGAGGGAAGGCTTTTAGTGTGCTCCAACTGCAGCTGAAAACCCTGCTTGGAAAGAAAGAATTTAGCAGCGATTATCCCACAGGCATTAATCTACAGCAACATGAAATCTTATTGCACAAATTAATCAATTAAGCATCAAACCACAGAATAGGAGCAAGTGAGGCCTTGTTCTTCTCTTGGCAGAATCTTCTTTCCTTCTGTTATTTTTCTCCATCTGTCTCCACATTCTTTCTCTTCCCGTCAGTGAGAACACTTCTGAGTAAGGATTTCTTCTCCAGCTTGGACAGAAATTTGAAAGACAAATAATAAAAATAAATCACAGGTTCAAATAGCTTGGAAAGCAGTAGTTCATGCCACTAACTTCATTCTGATAATGAAATGTTTACAAGTTATGAAATCAAAGTCAGGAATCACTGTTTGAAGCACTTGGGAATGCAATGATCCTCAGGGCTACATAAACTACAGTGAGACCCAGTCTGGTGTAGTGGTTAAGGCGCCAGGCTGGAAATTGGGAGTCTGGGAGTTCTAGTCCTGTCTTAGGCTATGTATATAACCAAGCCATTAATCACAATATAGAAACTATAATAGGTACGGTAATCCCAAAGGGAACATAATGATGATATTTAACTCAGTCACTAAAATAAGGTGACCATATTATCCTTTCTAACCATAATTTAGAATGATATAAAAATTGAGCATGTTGTTCTTTTTGTTGGCAGGTAGAAATAGGAAAGCATTCTCTCATGAATCTTATTTTATTTTGGGATCTTTTGAATACCGCTAAATATCTGGCCAATTATCAATGTTGTATTTTACATAGAGTCCCAGAAATAGCCTTCATGCAGATATAATTTCTTGAACCACTTAACTTGATAGTAATCTGTCAATCATATTGCATTATATATTAGCCATTGCATTTATTTGTCATAACCTCTACCTGTTGTGTCTATGATCAGAGGCAGCTGTTTTCTGAGTGAATATCATTTTCTAGACAATAAATGTATATATAGTGACAAGGACAAGCACTGTTGTCCTCATGCCCTGTTTCTCAGAAGCTTCTGGTTGATCACTAGGGAAATCTGGAATAAATTGACTTTTTCGATTTTGAATTCAGTGTAACAAGATTCCTGTTTTGTTGTTTCAGTGACAAAACTACCAGTCCCCCGTGTAAGCTGGCACTAGCATGGAAACTTTATATCTGAAGATAGAAATAAATCCCTCTCTTCTGAGCATCATGACAGCATGCCTAAGAGGAAAGCAGAAGTGTCAGTAGTGTTTATGAACTATGCAATAATATGTTTATCCAGAGCCATATGCCACTGTATTTAATAGTAGTTATCTTCAGGTTACAATGGGGGAAAAAAATCAAACAATGCATCTTACTTTTGAATAAAAAATTTAAAAAATCAAAGGACCCCACTGTAGGTTTTCCTTTGTCAAGCAGCCAAAATTGAGCAGCAGCGACCTACTAAGGTCACATTTCTCCATAGCTGAGAAATCTAAAATAGCCCCTATAGCATTATCTGTATTCCTTGTATTTTTTTACCATAGTGCTGACAATTTAAGATAAGACTACCAAACAAATATTTCTTCCAAGTGCTACTGAAATTATTGGCCTATGGTTTCTCAACTCTACCATCATTAGTAATACATTTATAAATGATTCTACTTTTCTAATTTAAATTGCCTTTTCTTCAAGACTCCTGTCCAAAACCTTAGTGTTCCTCAACATTTAGGAATAGCAATAATATGTGTCCCTTTGAGAAATAAACTAAGATTGTCTCTTTTTTTAGTGTGTTGAAATATACTGTTGTGAGTTTCATCTAGAGTTTGGGCTTAATTTTCAACCTTGCAAATGTGTTAATGTGGTTCTCCAACAGCTTGTTCTGATCTACTTTGAGAATTTTGCCTGGAGCTTATTTCTGTTGCTTTGATCTTCTTAAGACTTTTAAACCAAGTACTGTAAACTGGGTAAAGTTATTGAAATAGTAGATTTAGTCCGTTTCTTCAGACACTGTGCTAATAACATGTGGTAACTATTTTTCAAACACAACTGTAAAAATGTAAATTGGGTTTTAAATCTTACTATTTGAAGAAGCAGTTGGCAACTAAGTAGGAAGGGATATGTACTAGACCTGTGAAGACTTCCAAGGTCCCTTCAAACTCTGTTATTCTGTTCTCTTAAGTATAAAGGTCTTATTTCAGAAAGACCTGGGAAGAACCTTTTGTAGAAATAAAACTCACAGGTAGCCTGGATTCTATCAACAATGTGAATTTATCAAAGATATTCAAGGTGAAACCAAAACATTCAAGGTGAATGACTGTCACATTAAAGAGAAGAGGAAACACAGGGTCATGCAATCCTATTATCTAATAACCAATAGCTGATTTTTAATTTGAACCACAATCAAAGAAGAGTTTCTTTTAGATGGTGAACATAATTCTGTTGCAAAGCACAAATGTTGCATACAAAAAGTCTGTGGTCCAGTTTTTCACAGTTCATCTTAAGGAGTGAAAAAAAAGTAGTATAAAAGACACATAAATTTGCCAACACCCATTTGAGGTCCTCAACCTACTACACAAGCTTCATGTGGACCTCAACCTGGCAGATGTTGTTCAGTCATAATTTAGAGAGCTTGATAATCAATAGAAAGCATCACTTCTATAGACTCCAGAGAGCACCTGCTAAAAGCCAGAGTCTAAGACACTTGGTCTAAGCTTTCTATGTCCACCATTCAAGCTTTCTGTGTTCATATGGATTACGTTCCCAACCTTGTTTTGAAGGTTGATCTCTTGAAATAATATAGTTTTCCTACATTTCTTAGCTAATTCTATCTAGACCAGTGGTGGGATTCAAGTAATTTAATAACCAGTTCTTCCTAGTGACTGTTTGGGTGGGCGTGGTTAGGGGCGATCATGTGACTGAGTGGGCATGGCCAACTCGACATCACTCATGGCAAGGTTGTGCGGCACAGGCGGTCCAATGCTGTAGAGACAGGGCAATTTCCTACGTACCGTTCTGAGCCCCTTCTCTCCCCCCTCCCTTGGGCTGACAAAATAAAAGCCTAACTAAAGATCATGACTGCCTGCTGAGCCTGCCTGGCGCATGCTGGCAAAAGGAGGGTAGGGGGAAAAAAAGACAAGGGCCAATGGAAACTCTTGGTTTTCCACCTCCATTGGGCTGTCTGCATCACCTGGATTGGGATGGGGAGGTGGGGGGGGGGGAAGCAAAAAGCCCACTCAGTCTGTACTCACTAGCACGACAGCAAATCTCTCTTCCAGCTTGCTGGTTCGGGCATTGGGAGCTTGAGGGGTGGATTGTGCACCCAGAAGTCCATCTGCTGCTGCTCCAAGCCCGGCTCTGGCTGTAGAGGCCACCAGTGGGCTTGTTAAGGCATACTATTGTATACTGCAATATACTGCCACTAAGCTTTTCACTCCAAGGAGCCCGGGCTGGAAAATTCATGGCTGGGGTGGAGTGGTCCTCCTTAAGAAGCTCCAAACCATTGCTGCTGTTCTAAGCCTGGGTTCCCCGCATGAGCACTGGAAATCTGGTACTCCTTCCCTGCCCAGTCAGCCCACATTCCCCTCTCGCTGCAGGCATCGAATCCCCCAGCACCCCATGTGTGCAAACCCCCAAATTTTTTAAAGAATTAGAGCTGCAGGGAGGCAAGGCACACTGATCTTTGTTTCCCTCTAGGATTGGCCTTAACAAGCCCGCTGGTGGCCTCTTGGAACACTAGCAACAGCTTGGAGCTTGTTGAGGAGGACTGCTCGACCTCAGCCATGCGTTTTCCAGCTCAGGCTGCTTGGAGTGAAAAGCATGCAATATGCTGCCACTAAGATCCTGGGTTCCTCACATGAGCACTGGAAGAAAGGGAGTCCAATTGTGAAGGTGGGCTTTTCCAAGGCTGGCCAGAGGTGCAATTAGCCAGTTGCGCAAAAAACTGTGCAAAATCTGAACAACCAGTTCAGCTGGTCTGAACTGGGTAAATACCACATCTGATCTAGGTCATACCCATACCCATCACGTTAAAATAATCAAGCTCATGGCAAGAAATAAACTAAGGATATTTTTAATGTGTTAAAAATATATCATAGTGAGGGTTATCCAAAGTTCAAATTTAATTTTCATCACTGCTAGTGTAATCTGGTTCAACAAGCTTGTTCTGATTTGCTCTGAGGAGTAGAAAATCATTTCTAGTGTTTTGAACATCTTGAGGTTTCTAAATCAAATAAACTCTAAAGTTCTTGACATGCTGGATTCAGTCTATTTCTTCAGACCCTCTGCTAAAAATATGTAGTGGAATCCTAACTAAACATCAATTAAATATCAACTGCTGAAAAGAGGCTAAACTATTCAAATAGCGATAATCAGTTCGCTTTCTGACTCTATTAAACTTTTTAAAGTGGATTTAATGGATTATAAAGGACAATATGTTCCTTCCACAAGGATTCTGCACAGTGGTGTAATCCTGTGAAGTCTGCTACAGGTTCAGTGTGCGGGTGCTTTGCGTGCATGTGCAGCATTGAAAAACAGCTTGAAAACTTACCTTTGGTGTTACTTCAGGGTTAGCAACACAGCTGAGGCATGACAATCTGCTGTGCTGCACGAATCAGCTGAGCGGATATAGGACGGGAGAGGGCAGGGGTGGGTGGGTGGGGCCAGCTAATCATCAGAGCTGCTGGTTTGGCCCCAACTGATCGTCGGGGGTACCGGTTTGCCTGAACCAGTCTGAACCGGTAAGATTCCACCTCTGACTCTCAAAACCTAAGGTTTCTACCATTGTGTGAATAGAAGCACCTTATTGCCAGAATATTCTCTTATTTCATGTTTCTATTCCAGCATGTCTAATTCCTTTCTTTTCCACCCACAGTGATTGATGCTACCAGAACACAGCTAATGGATGTGCTGAGTAGCTATTTCTTTGGGTTACTACATGGAATGACTGATGCTCAGGTGGTTAGTGTTACTTTGAGAGCCAATAAGAGTATTATTTTCAGTGACACCATCATTGATTGGCATCAGATGATCTGTATTTTTTTAATGTAAATAAAACACTTATTTCAGAAAAGCTGGCTGTGGTGTGTGTTGCTGGTGGGGCAGAAGAGGGAAATTGCAACAGTACAGTTTATTGATCCCAAGTCAAGATTGATGGCACAATAAGAGCAGGAGGCAAAGAGTGATTTTGCTTTTGAAAACGTTGATGAATAAGCACTCAAGGACAACAAATAGCCAGACTCCCTGAATGATGGACGGCAGTGGCCGAACAAGATGCATTTTTATAAATGGAAGAAAGGAAAGGCAGACTTATTAAAAAAATGAATGACCACATGTGGCAGGGATATGCCATTGGGGAGAAGCGGGCCATTGATTTATGCGCACTCCTGGTATTTGAAAATTTAATAACAACACTGACAAATGAGAGGCAAAGCTGGACAGAGGACATTGGAGAAACCGGGAGTAGAGAAAGAAAATGCCAAGGTCAGGATGGAGAAATGGGGTGAGGTGGGGTAAAACATGATTACTGGCTACTACTTGAAAATTCCCAATATCTACAGAACTCCTACCTTGATGTGAAATTATCACCTTCAACCCTCTCTTCCATTTTACTACTGGAAAAATATAAATGGCCATGTTTTAACAGTTTGGGAAGGGATAGGGACAATTTGAGAGTGGGAAATGTAACACAGGAATATTCATTCCTATCCTTTTTATTAGTCCCCCAAACACACCTGTAGAAAACCCCAAACAAACAAAAATATAGTCCTCTGCAGTCTCTATTCACCTTACTGTGACAGCTAATTGTTGCACAAGCCAGTTGGAGGAATGAACTATTTCCACCATGGACTTCTTTTGACCTTCCCAGAAGTACTGACTAATGAATACAGGAAACAGAATGCTGGCTTATATAGGTCCTTATTCAAGAAAGCCAGCCAAGAAATTTGTCTTTGGTCAAGGGAATTTTGGCCCAACCTCATTTTTTTAGGGAAAAGTAGAGTTTCCTTGTTCTCTTTCATTACTGTTTGGTTCATTTAATCAGTTGTATGGTTCACTCTGAAATTAAATGTAACATGAACTGTTTGATTAATCCTTCAGTTTCTTCTTTTCATGAGGATCTGGCTATCTTGCCTCAGTGTGCACAGTTAAAATTGCAAAAAAAGTAAATTTATTGAGCTCATTTCTATCTATCAATCAGCTACCTATCCATCCATTCATTTATCCATCCTTAATGTAATGTGTGGATGCAAAAAATATAGCTTAATGCTATGTGTGAAGCCAATTTTTGAGTTTGTGTGCATAGATAGCCAGAGAGCTGCCCATATGTAAGCAATTAATGAAAATAAATTAAAATCCAGGTTATTGTTAGTTGTATCGCCTTGTATTTTTGTCCTTTGCAATCATCACTACACAATAATGGAGAAGGCCTCCCTTGCCCATTGAAGTCAGCAGCATTTATACCTCTCGAGCATCTGGCTGGGCCCATTAAAACAACGCTAAGATGCTTCCAATCATTATTACTCACTTTTATGGCCACATTGTTCACAAATGATTGGATTTGGCTATGAAATATATACAGGGGAAAAGAATGTTGAACAAATGTGGTGGCCATCTGTGCTTGAGGAAAAAAAAGTTGATATTTTGATGTATTGTTTGAACCCCCAATCTTTCATTTGCTATGACATTTGCTGAAAAGAAATGACTGTCATCTTGCTTTGTTTTTGTTCCTCTTTATAATACTCCAGCTCTCTCCCCCATAATCTACATTCTAAATCTGCTTTAAAGTTAAAGACTCTCTTGAGTCAAGCTTAATTCCTGGTGACTAAATGGTCATGTTCATGGTTTTGTTGGAAGAATGATCTCTGACACTTTTTGAGATTTTTCAACTTTCCAGGTTACCTATAAATTTGGGATTTCTCAATTGGCCCACATCCTAATTGCAACCCAATCTAAAATACTTAGCCTTTTATTCAAGATCAACCAAGGTTGCAAAGTGCTGGCCATCTGCAGCAGGCAAATTCATTTTATCAGGTACACCACTCATTTGACAGGAGTTATACTTAGAAGAGCCAACCTGACCATTCGTCAAAGTGCTGCCTTGGTCAGCAGATCTGGCACATGATATAAGGCCTAGGACTTTTTTCAACTTTCTTATTATTGTGAGCATGCAGTTGGAGGAAAGTTTGGGTGGGATGGTTGGATTTCACTATGATGTGACTGGTCTTGGGTACTCTCTTCCCTAACTTGGAATGATGGAGCAAAAATTCTGGTCTTTCATAGGCTGATAGCACTTATGGTTCACCATCCAAAGGGGCAAATACCTTTTGTTCACCTACTCCCAACCAAACCTTGTTTTCATTTTTTTTAAAATCTAGGTAGAAATGAATGAAACTTAGTCCTGAATGAAGGCGAATATATGTGTTCCAGGATAATGTTGCAGGATCCAATCTGGGTCGGTCACTGGGCCTAGCCTAGCTTCTGGCTAGAGCAAAGTTCCCTGAAGATGGGCTCCAGCATGAGTCCAAAAACTCAGAAAAGAAAGCCTCTGGTCCCAGTGATCGACTCAGATTGGGTTCTGAAACTTAGTCCCTTTTCTCCTATTCTTTATTGCCATAGCCTGTCAATGGTCATTGATTAGAACTCTAAACTCCATATTCTATCCTAGCAGCTTCACTTCTTCAAATTCCAAAATGTTGACTCCAGTGAATGTTGACTCTAACTCCAGAAAGTTAGAGAATTCAGTGACTCTCTAACTTTCAGGATCATTATGACATTCTCTTTCAAAACTGTTATGGGATTTTATGGACTATTTTAAAGAAAAAAAAGTGTGTTGAGATATGAATGTTCTGATTGTGGAGAGGCAAGTTTGAGAGCAAAGGGAAAGTGCTGGACTTAAATAGCTTTGCAAAGTCCACATTTTGGACATAAAGGATTGCTGGTTTGAAAGAGGGATGAAAGAGGCCATCTATGTCAAAACTGAACAGCCCTCTCTCAACAGAGGGGGAGGGATACAGCATCATCTACTTCCAGTCTACAACACAGTCCTTTCAGCAGTTCCAAGAAGGCTCCACACTCATTTGCACTAGTCAGGTGACCCTGAGGACACAGATAAACCTCCAAGTTACCTCAATGATTTTATAAAAGAATACAAATGACTAGATGTCTGCAAGGAGTATAAATCCTTCCATTCCCCACCATCCAGTCAGAGCTAAAGAAGCTTCTTGGATAAGATGTGAAACATCTTCAGAGAAAAACAAGGAAGTCCAGTTGTTTCCTGAAAAAGCATCTTTGGGATTCCTGCATATCTTTTAAGGACCCATCACCATATAAGCATGTAACACCATACTTCATTTCATCTTTGAAAGTTTCTCTCAGAATGTCACTTTAGAAATATAAATAATTTTTGGGTAATTAATCTAAGGTAAGGGTCATGAACAAAATCCTGTTTTTATAGCAGGCAATAGACCTACTGTCAGCGTTCCAATAACTCACTCAGCACTCAGATAAGAATTAATCCAAGTAAGAGTTTATTAAAGAAGCCATGTTGGCACATCTGGGAAAAACCTGAATCTGAAGGCCCAGGTTTTTCCGCACCCAAAAGAGAAATTCAGAACCACCTTCTTTTGACCATCATCAATCACATTCCCCAATCTTAGGTTATACCCAGCATTCCCTCTTCCATCTTGGCACTCCTCTTTCAGGTGCTGCACAAACTGGCCTTGACATTCCTAGAAAGAATATTGTTTTGACTACAACCCCTTTAACTGCATGAGAAAGTACTCCCTCTCTATTTCTCATGTGTAATTATGTGGCAGCAGAGGCCTTGGTTTCATGGCTTCCAAGGCTGACACCAAGTCCTTCTTTTCATTAAATTAGACATACCCAATTCCTGAAACCATTCTTCATGTTTTATCCTCCAATCCCCTAATCATATTTGTTGCTCTTCTCTACACTCTTTCTAGAGCCTCAACATCTTTTTTATATCATGGCTGTCAGCCTTGTAAGCCATAATTGCAAGGCCTCTGTGGTTGCCACAATTAATACATGGGAAACTGGAAAATCCTTTCAAGAGAATCAAGGACATACCAGCGGGCACCTGGAAGAGGGGTGCCAGGAGGAGAGAGGAAGTTGAATCGGAAAGAGGATTGGGGAGTGTGACCTCTGAGTAGGTCCGGGAGGTGGATCTTTGAATTTCTTTTGCGTGGGGAAAAACTTGGAACTTCAGATTCAGGTTTTTCCCAGATGTGCCAGCATGGTTTTCTCTAATAAATTCTTACTTGGATATAAACGTGTCTGAGTGCTAAATGAACGAGCGGAACTTTGATGGAACCCTGGCAATGGCAACCAAAACAGAACCAGTTGCCAAACATATGAATTTTGATCATGTGACCAAGGGGTTGCTACAATGGCCATGAGTGTGAGATATGGTTATAAGTCACTTTTTTCAGTGCCTTTGTAACCATCACTAAATGAAAGATTGTAAATCAAGGATTACTTGTAAGGACACATTCAATTCTTAGTTAAACACAATAATATAATGACCATTTTCCCTAAAAAAGATTTTTTCTTTTTTAAATTTTAATAATCATATATATATATATGATTCATAAATTTTAATAATCATATATATATATACACACACACACACGCACACACATACACACACACACATATACATACATATATACATATATATATACATACATATATATATACATATATACACACACACACACACACACACATATATTTCTTCTGTAATAAATTCTTTCAGTGACTTTGCTGTCACAAGGGTTGTTAACTTAGCCATTGTTTGTCAGTTCTGTCACCTTTACTATCTGTGAACAAATCCTTTGACTAACAAGTAATGATTTAAAATTCCCAGTTTGGGTTTGGTTGTGTTGGAAGAAATATCCATCTGGTTCAGTTCCAAGCCAGGAGAAAGGCACTGGAGACAAAATGGAGGCTGGAGGCTGATTG
>JANHFL010005276.1:23789-51674 GCA_032468155.1 Oxyrhabdium leporinum
GCTGTAAACCGCCCCGAGTCTTCGGAATGGGGCGGTATATAAATGTAAAAATAAATAAATAAATAAATAAATCAGTGTAATGCACTTACTGGGTTTATAATATGGCTAGATTAAAGCTTTTGAAAAGTCTAGCTGCTGGTGTTGCCATGAAAGGAGAAACAATCCAAGTTGAAAAGATAGTTTTATAGTGGGAACATGGACAGTGAGAAATATTAATATGGGAAAGCTCAACACAGTGAAAGATGAAACAAATCCTTATTCATTGGTGAACTGAAATGCATTGGATTGGGACACTTTCATTTAGAAGAACATATTGTTTATTATTCAGAACATGAAAAATAAAGGAATGTTGCTGCTTTCCTTGTCAGGAAGGCTATGGTAAAAATAGTACTTGGTTACAATGCAGTCAGTAAATAAAAATAATAATTGGACTTAGTGAACCAGCTTTTAATATGATGACCAGTCAAGTTTGTGCTCCAATTATTGATGCAAGAAAAAAATAGAAATTAATGAGTTTTATAGAAAAGTTCATTTTGAAATCCACAGAACATGCAAGCAAGTTTTGTTGATTGTGGTCAGACTTTGGAAGGCTAAAGTGGAAATATTGAATAGAAAATGAAGTTGTAGCATATGGTTTAGATGATAAAAATTAAGCAGAAAAATGACTTATTAATTTGATACAGTCTAATGATTTCTTCATTGCTAACAGTCTTTCAACAGCCTAAAAAACACCTGGACATTACCAGGTAGAGTATACATAAATCAAATTGACTATATCATTGCTACTGTCCTGCTTCTGGTTTCAATTATACACTCACACAGTTGCTATGGAAATTAGCAGTTTACAGAGGATTAAGGAGAAGACAGCAGGCAAGAAATGCAAACCAAAACAAAGTCTCTGAAACAAAATGCCCCAAGTGGTTTTGCTTTAACAGGAGCATGGAGAAGAATAGTCAAAATCCAGTCCAAAGTTCCTAGATCCAAGTCAGGGCTGTCACTAGTCAAGAGGTCAGAATTACATGAGCAAAATTCACATAGTTACATAAGAGCTGAAGACCAGACAGTTGATTCCAACAAGGAATCATGGGTCAGGGCTGTCTCTTAAATCAGGACACAGCCAATTATCTTAATCAAAGGTTTTACAAATCTGTAGAATAAGAAAGTAGTCAACAGATTGGAAGAGGTCAGTCTATATTCTAATATCAAAAAAGGGAGATTTAAAACAATGTGCAAACTACATACAAGATCCTTAATTTCACATGCCAGCAAAATAATACTTAGGATCATTCCAACCAAATTGTAGGATGCTTGGAAAAAGAGATGCCATAAATTTAAGCTCACTTAAAGAAAGATGAGGAACATGATACATCATTACTGGTGCATGCTGGATAATTGAAAAAAGCCACAAAGCTAACATATGCTTCATTGACTACAGAAAGGTTTTTGATTGTGTTAATCATGTTGAGAATGTGGCTCAGAAAAATGTAATCCTGAAACATCTCATTGTTCTCATAAGAAAGCCATACATAAGTCAGGAAACCAAAGGCTAGATGGAGCAGCGTGACTCTAAGTCATGAAGTGTGTGGCACAGTGCTGTATGTTATATTCTTATTTATGTACATCAATTGATAAATGTATATTAAGGGAAGCTAGATTGGAAGAAGATAAGTGTGATTTTTAGATTGGACAAAAAAAAAACATCAATAAGCTGCCCTATGCTGATGACACTATTGTGATACTGACAATAGAAATTACCTGGAAGCTCTTGTAATGAAAATTAAAAAGTACCATGAAAAAAATAGGAGTAAGATTAAATATTTAAAAAGATTTTAATATTTAATTCAATTAATATTAAATTTTACATCTATGTGTGTCTAAAATCAACAGCGATTTAAGCAGTAACCTCAAAATTAGACAGAAAAATATAGGTTGATAGGATATAAAATAGAAATTGATTACCTTATAGGGTAGATGCTGAGTACTTATGCCTCTCTTTCTCATAATTCCATTTTCTTTACAGCTGAATTTCAGAAATCGCACAACTAAGCTGTTTCCCATTAATCTACTGTCTGTCTCCTTAATTGTTTTTCCTACACATCTCTATAAATAGATTCTAGCAACACTCACTCAATATATACTTTAAGCTGAGGATTTCTGTTGCCTTGGAGATTTTCTCCCAGCTTTACCATGGAAGTTTAAGCTTGCATTAGACTGAATACTCTTTGGGGCAGAGAACAGTTTTGTGTTTAAAGAATGTACAAGACCAGTATAAAATGTATTCATGAGGTTATAACACCTAATTAAGCTGCTTAAACTTTATTGAAAAATAGGGAACCATCTCACATTGAGTCAGATCTTTAATTTGTCTAGTTTAATATTGCCCAACAGCAACCATCCAGGATATGGAAGAAAAACCCTTTGAAGTCCTACTTAGAGATTGATTGGCTCTGGGATTTGACTTTGAATTTAAATCAGAGAAAGCTAAACAACTGACATTTGGGGTGGGGTAGATGGAAGGCAGAACTGAGATGGCAATAGGAACAGCAATTTCTCTGTTGGACTTCTTATGACATTTTATTTGTTTTTACTGGTATTTATGGGGAACTGCAGTATAAAAATGAGATTCAAAAATAATTTAAATCTCAAATTCTTTTAGCTCAATATATTCATAGTCATGATTGTGTGTACTATTTCAGAGAACCGAAACCTAATCCACATTGATTTCTGCTTTAAAATATAGTGTTGCTATATAATCTTTACTGCCATTTTAGTAAAGATTTGAGTCCTCGCTTTTCCTATTTGCTTCCAAATTTGAGAACAGAATGCAAGACTATGTGATTAAATCAAAGCAGAAAGTAAGGTGGCCCTGAAAAGGTCACTTTACACAATCTAAGTAAATCCACTTATTATATTAAAATTATCTAAGGCATCATCTTATTGCTTTTATCTCCAAGGTATTTAACATTATTGCAAAATCATCCAAAAATAATGATACCACCAGCTTGCTTAAGTTTAAACTATGTATAGTAGTACTAATAACAAATACGATTTAAGTCCAGTGCTAAGTGATAAAATTTTGTGTGAAAGCATTTTTTATTATTTTTTTAACTGAACTGAGAAAAATGTGTTTGCCAATTAGAATCGTTTACTTTTGAACCTGAAGCTGAGTCTTTTAAAAATGGTTATCTGCAGCAGTTAACAGTTGGTAATGAAACTGTTTAGCTAGTAGAATGGTGACCATGCAGAAACATCTTGGAAAAAAAAGAAGCTTAGGTTCTGGTCAAATGTATGTACTACCCATAAAATTGTAGTAGAGTTGGAAAATAAATAAATGTGATGCAAAATGTCTATGGAGATTCTCAGTCATGATTGTCCCAATGGTGCTTTTTCAAAGGGCAACTGGACTTCTCTTTTCCTTGAAGATGTTTCGCTTCTCATCCATGAAGCTTCTTCAGTTATGACTTATGATTTCCCAGTAAGGAGTCATAAATAAATGAAATAGGTGTTCAGAAATTCTAAGGAAAACAGAAGCAGGCAATTGAAGAGAAAGATAAGGGGGTTGTGACAGAGAGCATGGAGCCCACAAAGAAATCAAAACAGGAGACTTCAAAAAGTATGGGGAAGTTGTCTCACAGTGGAGAGATAGAAAAAATAAATCCAATGAAACTTCGTCCAAGGAACTCTGGATGCAAGAATCTTGACATAGTTAACCTCTGGGACCTGTTGTCATTGGGGAGAAAAGAGAAAAGAAACATTTAGCCTGAAGGTATAACGGCAAATAAGAAAAGAAAATGTTCCATCTACTTGCAGGTAGCCTGAGTAGATCAAAGGTAGTAAAACATAAGACTTCCTAGTTAAGAGAGATTAAAAAAATATTTCTGGGGAGGGAAGGGCCACAGGATCATCTATTCAACCACTGTGAAGAACATTTAATGCAAGAGTGTTAGATAAAATTGCTTGGATTTGCTAGGAGTTTGACTCTGACTGGGCAGTCAAGGTGAAGAAAGAACAGCATTGCTTGGTTAGTGGAAAGAGTTTGATTATATGACTCCTGAAGAAGTGAACAAGTTTATTTGTATTGTTAGCGACGCTGGTTAAAGCCAAGCTGCCCCTGGTTAGTAAAGGCCTTCCACTGGGTGAGTATAAATACTAAGGGAGATTACCTTGAGAAATATAGCCAAGAATCATTATACAAGTGAAGAGAAGTAAAACAGTCCTTAAATCCCAGGAAACAAGACAGAATTATGGTTTTTCTTGGATGTTTTCATATATTGTTTTTATTGTCTCTGTTTGCCACTAGAGTCATTTGAAGCAGACTGTCTTACAAATATGATAAATAAACCATCCAACATATCTTTTTTTTTACAATTGAAAGGAATGAATTAAAATAATTATTTATAATGAAAAACTGAGACAATTAGTAAAGGAGAAAAGGGGTGATAAATGTGGGACAGACCCTCTTTTAGTAATATCAAGAATAGATCATACAGAGGGGGAAAGGACATGGAAGAAAAGGATGATATAAAATAAATTAGAACATAAAACGACTGTAGAAAGAAAACTATGAGTTCTGTATGAAAAGGCATTAAAAATAGATTAATCTCACAAAAAGAATGAATGAAAATGAGATATAAATGTGGAATTCTTACAGAGTGCCACATCACTTCTTTAGTAATGAAAAGTATGAAAATGTGCTAGATAGAATGAGAAAATAAAAGCTCTGTGAATGAGAAAAAGATGTGCCATTGGATAATTTTCATCCTGTTACCAGTTTTTATTCTGTTATTGTGAAGGTATTGGCAGCTTCAGAGGACCATGGATCTACCAGAACATTTGAACTCTTTTTAGTTGGGTTTCAGACTTTATCATAACAATAAGGTGGATGATCTCTTGTAGGATTTGTGAATGATTTCTGGGAGGACTGGGGTGGTGTTGATGCATCAGTCCTGACTCTCCTTGATCTCTCAACTGATTTTTGGCATCAAAAATCATGGATTTCTTCTGGATCTGCTTAGATGCCTCAGGACAGAGTGGCATAGTGTTGCAGCAATTCTCCTCTTTCCTCCAGGCCTGATTCCAGTTGGTTTGATATGGGGGAGAAGTCTTGTCCCAAACTACTATTTTTCTGGGTTATTTGGGACTCTACTATTTCACCACATAATATCCAGGGGTGGGCTTCAAAAACTTCAGCAATGGGTTTGCTGCCCAGTTGCTGGGTGGCCATGGCCGTGGTGGCCGTGGCCTAGTCAGCCTCCTGCACCACAGTGGGGACGGGGCATTTTCGCCTTCCTCGAGGTCCAGAGGCTTTCCTGGAGCCTCTGGGAGGGTGAAAATGGCCTCCCCCCCCAGCTCCGGATGCGCTCTGGAGGCTGGAAACAGGTCCCTGAACTTCCGGAAGGCCCATTTTCCTGCCTCTCCAAGCCTCCATGTGTGCCCTACACTTACCTGCATCCACAACGGGCGCATGGAGACTCCTTGGTGGGACAGGGGTTGGGGGCAGGGCCAGCCAGGAGTGAGATTTGGGGGTTCAGTGATCCCCACAGAATCTTCACTAAGCGTCTGTCCAAATCCCCACGAACCCCCATCAGCCCACCCCTGCTCCTATTTATGACAATTGTGGTGTCCTGGGGTCATGTGATCTCCTTTTGCAAATTTCTGACCAGCAAAGACAATGGGGATTTACTTAACAATGATGTTCCTAACTGATTAACCACTGCAGATGTTCACTTCACAACTATGGCAAGAAAGGTCACAAAATGGAGCAAAACTCACTTCAGAAATGCTTCGCTGAGCAACAGAAATTCCAAGCTCAATTGTGGTCATACGTCGAGGAATACTAGCGCTTGAACTCAGAGAAATGAAAGTGCAGTTTTCCTTCAAACTTTCAAGGTGAAATAAATGGACATCCAGGAGAATATGGGAGTGGCAAGATGTGAAGATATATGGAATGAGTTCAGCCTGCCCAACCCCTTGTTTCACTCAGTTTGAAGCTCTCATAACTTTATTTGATAAACCGAACAAGGGTTATCGAGAGAGTAGGGGGGCAATTGTAGATCTGAAGGAAATATATATTGTCTCTTTATGCCTGACATAAGGGCTTTGGGGGGGGGGTGTCCTTGAGGCTCTCTGAGCTTGCTTGTTTTCTTGCTGACGTTTCATCACTCGAACTATCCCTAGTACTGATGATGTTACCTAGTTTGGTAATGAAACGTCGGCAAGGAAACAAGCAAGCTCAGAGAGCACCAAGGACCCCTCATATCAACCCTGTGAAGCTACAAATATTCTCCTTTATCGATAAGGGCTTCTGAAATGACAACATCTTCAAAAAGGCTTTTTTTTTTCCCAGGTGTTCTTAATAATTGAACAGCTTCATAATGAGACAGGGTGTCCCCTATGAAGCCAGGTCATAAGCTGCTCAGAGCTTTGAAGATTAAAATCGATGTTTCAGATTGATCGCAGAAAACAATTAGTAAGGAGCAGAACATCGTACAACAGCTTTTGAAGCACTGATGCCTGTTTTGTGCCCAAAGTAGTATCCTAGCTGCTGACTTCTACCAGTTACCATCTGGGAAACTTCTGTTCAACAGCAGGTCTCCCGAATAAGACTGATTGTAGTACCCCCCAAAAAAAACCACAAAAAACCCCCAGCTGAAAATTAATCTAGAAGTTTTGCTGGCAGACAAGTCCAGAAGTGACAGATCTCTGTTTTCTTACATTTCTTAATGGGTTTACTCAGTCCTCTGAAAAAAAAAGTATGTCAATAGTCTGTAGCAAATCAATAGTACAGCTTGAATGCTTGATAACCATATGGCTCGTATGTCCATGAAATCCAACGTGTTAGTGAACCAACGGTGAACTTACCCTGTCTGATTAAATCACTTTTATGCCTGTCTTCATCTATGCAAAAACAGCTTCTTGGGTTCAGATTTCCCCAAAGTGTTCTCTGTTTGAAACATTTCATGCTTTCTATAGCAGATTCCCAAAGCAAAATGGAAATATACTTAGGCTTACTCAATATGGAGAAATTGGAAACTAGTTGAGATTCAGTTTGACAGATGTAGTCATAACAGAAAGCATAAATGAAAGATGTTGAGACTCTAGAAAAGGTGCAGAGAAGAGCAGCCAAGATGATTAGGGGACTGGAGACTAAAACATATGAAGAACGGTTGCATGAACTGGGCATGGCTAGTCTAGTGAAGAAAAGGACCAGGGGAGACATGATAGCAGTGTTCCAATATCTGAGGGGCTGCCACAGAGAAGAACAGGTCAAGCTATTTTCCAAGGCACCCGAAGGCCAGACAAGAAATAATGGATGGAAACTGATCAAGAAAAGATTCAGCCTACAAAAACTGAGAAATTTTCTGACAGTGAGAACAATCAACCAACTGAACAGTTTGCCTTCGGAAGTTGTGGGAGCTTCGTCACTGGAGGCTTTCAAGGGGAGATTTGACTGCCATTTGTTGGGGATGGTGTAGGGTCTCCTGCTTGGGTGCGGGGTTGGACTACATGACCTACAAGGTCCCTTCTAACTCTGTTAATCTGGTCTTAAGTCACTTTTTTCAGTGCCATTATAATTTCAAATGGTTGCTAAATGAATGATAAGTTGAGGATTGCCTGTATACCTAATAGTCTTCTTTATCACCAAAGTTCAAATGTGCTTAATATTATTTTTTGTCTTGCTTCTTCAAAGTCCAACTTTTACTTGGAATGTCATAAAAAAAACATTGCCTGAACAACTCTGATCAGCAGAGGTATAAAAACATAATTGCATCTGAATAAATCTAAAGATTGCTACTGGACCAGGGCTATTCTGCAGCAAATTCCTTAACTGTGAATTTACAGAATGAATATACTATGAATATTTGGAGTTTAGTATTAAGAAACAATACAGTTTTCATTTCTGTGCTAGACCTAGTGTTAAGCATTTGAATACTAATATGATGCTATTTAAAGCCTCATACTAAGGAACAAACTTGAGATTTTCCCCTTAATACTATTAAAAACATCATTTCCAATGATGGCTGAAGATTATCTAAAACATGGAAAGATCTCCAAATCTGGATATTGGTCTATCCATTAAGGTTGCCCTGCAACCTTTTAATCTTGCAAATTATAGATTATCCAACCTTTCATTATGTCACTGGTGCAAATAAGTCTGATATTAAGGAGCTGTTTGTGATTTCAATATAATCATGGGTGTATAGCAACATAATTTCATTGGAAGCTGGTAACCAATGCCTAATGGCCAATTACAGCTCATTATTATCCTACGCAATAATTTTAGCATTCAGAATGGAGCTCACATATAAAATAACACATTTGATCATTTTTTTGTAAAATAATTAGCTTTACCAACAGGGAGAAACAGTACAGGACACCTGTTGCAATCCCAGTATAAGGACAATCATCAATACTTTTCTTTGTGTTTGCTACTAAATCACTTTTCATATTTAATGAGCAAGCAAATTGAAGGTGCTTCCTCAAAGAATCCTAAAATATTCTATCATTTTCTAAGGAAGTTTGGAAGAACTAACATAGGAAGAACATTTCAGCCCAGATATGCTGTCATTTTCTCTCTTCAGAACAAAGTTATCTTTGGATGGTGAAATTGGGACAGACTGTCAGTTATTCCTAGCCTATAAACAGGTACTCCCAGAATACAAAAAGCATGTTGTCTTTGCTTAGTGCTTTGTTGTTACAAGTCAAAAATCTATCAGAAAGAGAGAATTGGAAACTCTCCATTTTTATCACAGTTGAATATATCTGATTCTGATTCCGATTTCAAAGGCAGAAGCATTCAGCAAATGATTTGGTGGGATTAGTTTCTGCCTCTTCTTTTCTGGTGTAGTTTCAAATTTACATAACATTCTTATATTCTTTCCAATCAGTTCGGATGAGAGTGGGAAGGAATGTAACATTACTGAATTCTTATCAAAAGAAATGGAGTGAATGTGTTGATTTTATAGACTTTGGAGACATGTAAAACAACAAATGTCAATCATACTGGCAGGGTATGAGATTCTTGAGCCAATTCAGAAACATCTGACACTCCCAAAGGAATGGTTAAGTGAGTTTTGCCCCATTTTACAACCTTTCTTGCCACAGTTGTTAAGTGAATCACTACAGTTAATCAGTTACTAACTCGGTTGCTAAGTGAATCTGCCTTCCCCACTGAGATTGCTTGTCAGAAGGTCATAAAAGGTGGTCTTGGGACACAATAACAGTCATAAATATAAATATTATATTTATATCAAATAAATATAAGCATCTGAATTTTGATCACATGATCATGGGGACAGTGCAAAGGTCATAACTGTGAAAAATAGTCATGTCACATTTTTCAGTGCTGTTGTAACTTTGAACGGTCACTAAATGAACTGTTGTAAGTTGAGCTCTACCTGTATAGATGGTCTGGTACAACTTTGAGTTGTCATATGTGTATCTGGATTAGAATGAGTAAGGAGTGACAGAACAGTAAAAACATAGCTAGGCTATACAAATCCAGATGACCACTAAAAGGCAAACAATGGGTTAGATATTTTCTTTAAACCTTTTGCTATCATCTAGGCATTATTGATATTTTTCTTGCAGTTTTTTACCCCAAATATCAGCTCTAATATCAGGGCTAAATTTTTCTTTCAGTAAGTTCAAGTATGGCACCACTTCAATGTTTTTTCACAAAGCAAGATGGATTCCTCACTGTAAGAGTGAAACCACCATGCAGGAATTTTCTAGGGCTTTCACTAATGCTAATGAGATAATAAAATTTATGCAAAATATGTTACTGAAAGAAATATCACTGCTTCCTTGAAGAAAACCATTCTGCATCCCTAGCACATGGTTATTTGTTGAAGAGAATTAAATTTTGTAATAGACGGTTCAATCCTGAGGGGGGTTGCATGTTGACTAAACCACAGTCTTTTTAGTAGCTGTACTAAGGTCAAAGAAAAAGGATCAGGTGGATTTCCCAAGAGAAGAAATCTCCAAGTTGAAAAATATTTAGAACAAGTTTGATTCTTTCCAGACAAACATCTGCAAGGCCTCCCCAATATTGTCTGTACCATAAGAAAAAGCAAATGTCACTGCCATCCCAAATTATGTCTTGCTTATCTCTGGCTAGACTTGAAGGCAGATACCAGCAAAGCTCTGATATCGATTGAGTCCTAATCTGATCAATCTCTGCTGTGTGAACAAGGTGGGAATGTGTTCCTGCACTTTGCAAAGGAAGTCTTTTGGAAATGCAAGCCAGTGATTTCTCAGTCTTTCTGATTTTCTGCTGCAAATACAGCCCAAGTGCTTTGCGAACAGAACAAAAAAAGAAGCTATGGAAAAAAAAGGAGAGGAAAACATGCATTATCTTTGGAGCGTGGATGTTTTACAGCTAGTCTTTCAGATTATTTGATAATCTCCTGGAAAAAGGAAAAGTGCTTTGATATCAAGAAAGCTGATGACTAGACTAGAAATGAAAGTGAGGAGTTGCGAAACTGCCAGGAAATACATGATCTCAGCTAATGAAAGGAGAGAAACATAGTAGAAATATTAGGAATGATTAAAGTTTGAAAGACTCTACAAATGGATAGAGTCACTAGAAATACTTTTCAGAAGGAACAAACACATCATGAGTTCATGATGAGTTATGCATAGTTAAAGAGCTGCACTAAGGTTAATAAGCTGTCCAGCTTCATTTGCATGGAAAAAAATGTTGACCTGAGTGGCAGTATCCCTTCTTAGCCATGAATCATTTAAGAAGCCACTGGTCACAAATCTTATGAACTATTATAAAAACACAACTAACATATATTTTGGGGTAAAGATCAATTGCAATCACCCAAGTCTTAATGTTTGTTTAATTTCTAAATAAGTCAAAGTATGAGATCAAGAACAAAAAGAAAGGATTCAGACATTATTTTATGAACAGCACATAAGAAGAGACCTTAGGTCAGATGAATTGAGGTTCCAACCCTAGATACATCAGGAAGGAAGTCCCACTTAATTTTCATCTGAATAGGAGCGAACAGTTAATCCAGCATCCACTTTCTCACAATAGCATATGAGAAGCTGCTGGTGAATCTTCAAGCAGGACATTACAGTAACATTTTTTATGTTTACTGCCACTATCATCCATGCAATAGACTACTGTCCTTTGAGTAGGGCAAAAACAGATACATCAAAACTAATGGATTATTTGTTACCAGGTTCATTTTCTTCCAGATTGGCATGTTGTGCTTTTTACAGCTTGTTCTTTTTGTCATTTGGGCTTTAAGGGAAAAAAAATCCTGAGTAGAAAATTAACATAGAAGGAAACAGAGATGAAAGAATGACAAAGGGACATGCAGGGAAAAAAATGCTGTGCATTTTTAAATGCTGAAATTGCCTATAGCTTGGCCAAGAACTTGTGTTTTATATTTCCACACATACATGACTAGTATCATTCCCTATTAAGTTCTGTTTGAATAAAATGGTAGTAGACATTTAGGAAATATTACAGGGCTATAAAAGGTTTAAAAAGCCTTAGGGGATGCTATTGAAATATAGGAAAGAGTAGGATTCCAAATAAGCATCTTGATGTATATTAAACTCTTTCAGACAGCAGGAGGAGGAGGAGGAGGAGGAGGAGGAGGAGGAGGAGGAGGAACATTTGAGGTCTTTTAGGAATTACTGACACTATTTTTTCAGTTTCCGCTACCCCCTTCTTCTTTTTCTTCCTTTTTCTTTTCACTGAGCCGTGCAAAAAGGCTAGTAGTTAAAATTCAAAAAGCTTCCCCTTTTATCATTACCATGAATCAACACAATAAATGACCCCTTTCAGAACACAGTAATAAGAATTTGATAAATCATCAGCCAAAAATTAACTAGATGTCAAAACAATCTCGGGGAAGTGTGATGGATTAGGGGTGATGGCGGCAATTAATCTCCCAGCGTGAGTTCACAAGAGAGAATGAAAGCTAGGAGATGGATAGGGGAGACTGAGGCCTAGCAAGGTCAGGACATTGCAGAGAGAAAGGGACAGACAGAAAATATGCGATTGGGGTAGGAACCTAAAGAAAGGAAATGAGGGGTAAATCCAGTGCATCTGCAGCTTTCTGGTATCCAGCAGCTGATCTGGAGGTCATCAGCCTGTCTTTGAAAAGCATTCTGCATCCAGCTGCTTCTTATGATGAAGCAAGCAATTCTCCACTTGGTCTAATCGAATGCCACCAGCTAGCTCATGGGGACTCTGAGCAGAGGGAGGGAGAGAGAGAGTCCACAAGGCAAGAGAGATGACTAATTGCAGTGTATTTATTCCTCCATAACAGAACATTATGGGGAGGGAGGAGGACTGTGATGGTCTGCCAACAAGCCACTCCTTTCGAGCATTTCTGAAAGTATGATGAGCACAGGAAAGTATAGTTAGGGACCACTCTGCAATTATCCATTCTAAAACCCGCCTCTACATGAGTGGTAGTTTTTCTTTAGCCATTGCCTGGTTCTATCTTCTTCTAGGAAGGGGAAAGCTAAGACAAGACAAGGTTTCTCTCCCCATCTAGTGTTGGGTGCCATAAGTAGCAGTATGAAATATTAGTGGAAGGGATTACTAACCTGTGCCTTTGATGTGCATCTGTGTGCATTTCTGCATGTCAATGTATGTAGGGTGTCGATAGCTATGTGCACAGTTGAACTATGACACACATTGAAACCAAGAGACAATTTTACTACCCCTTTGATTGTTTGCACATGACACTTCATTTCAGTGCAAGGATGTTGAAGAATTCCCTGTGACAAATGAGGATGGGAAGGCAAACTGAATTAATTTGCTTTATATTAGCCCAAACATGCATAGGCACATGCAATAACGTGTATGAGGGCATTTAATGTAAGCTTAAATTATCTTTGAGTTTCTTTCTGTCTTCCTCTCTAGAAATGTTGAAAAAAACATAACCCAAAGCATGAGATTTGAATCCTCCCCCTCTCCCCCATTTGAATTTGGGTTTAATTTGCAATCCCAAAACATCTGGAGCAACATTTGAACACCATCGGCTATGACAAAATCACCACCAGAAAATAGCAAAAGGCAGCTTTACTTGGAACAGCCTACATCCTGTGACAATACCTTAACACCACTAAACAACAACATCTGTCTATCCCAGGTCCTTTGGAAGGACACAATAAGCAGATAAAAATGCCAAATCCAGTTTGGCTCACAGTACAACCAATCATCATAATAATGTTTTTTCTTCCACCTTGAAATTGGGCTAGAAACCAAATTTTTTTTTAGTAAATTCCAATTCTGTCTTACACATGAAAGCCAAATGGGTGACTTTGAAACCTTAGAAGAAGGCAGCAAAACACTTTCTAAAAAGAGGGGGGGGGAAAGCATTTTAAGAACATACAATCCTAGCATCAAAATATATGTAGAATCATCATTTGGGGAAATTCAAACTCTTGGCTTTGAAATAACACTAAGATAAACATCCTAACAGAGCATTGCTTATACTGGAGATCACCATCTTTACCCTGGTCTCTAGGTACCATGGAAAATCCAGAATTCTTTACAACAAGATGAATAGGAGTATCCCATAAGCACAGAAGGGGTTTATCAGTTTTTTAAATAATTGTATTACATTCTAACTAGCTCCTCTTCAAAGATTATTTGAAATAAGTGAAATAATACGTTTTGCCACTTAAGTAGTTTCGAACAAGTCCAGAGGTCTAGATTAGTGTTTTTTAAATTTGGCAACTTTAAGCCAAGTTCTCAAAAGGCAACTGGACTTTTTCTTGAAGACATTTCACTTCTTATCCAAGAAGTTTCTTCAGTCCTTCTTCAGAGAACTGAAAGGAGAATCTCAAATATCTCAAGAATGATCAAGGGGCTGGATGATAAAACATGGGAAGAATGATGACAGGAATTGCGTTTGTCTAGTCTAGTGGAAAGAAGGACTAGGAGAGACATGATAGCAGTGTTCCAATATTTGAGGAGGTCCTACAAAGATGAGGGGGTCAACCTATTTTCCAAAGTACCAAAAGGCAAGACAAAAAACAATGGATGGAAACTAACCAAAGACAGAAGCAATCTAGAACTAAGAAGAAATTTCCTAACAGAGCAATCAACCAATGGTTGATTGCCTTCAGAAGTTGTGGGTGCTTCATCACTGGAGGCTTTCAAAAAGAGATTGGACAAACATTTGTTTGAAATGGTATAGGGTCTCCTGCTCAAGCAGGGAGCTGGACTAGAAGATCTCCAAGGTCCCTTCCAATTCTCTTATTATATGTTCTAAATTCATAGGTGAAATACTGGACAAGTGATGTATGAGCAATTAACAATCCTTGTACAAGTTTTCAATAGTTTGTTATCTCCTGGTTTCTTACACTTGAATCATTAAATTGAAATTTAGTCATATGATATCGCCTTCCAAGTTCTTTTTCTCAGTAGCAGTGCTGCAAAGCGCTCAGCCTTTAAAAAGTATTTTAAAAATTCAGTTTTCCTTAGATAAATTTGAGTAAAAATGCGTAACTTAGGTGGACGTTTCCAAAATGCTATTTGTGCCCAGCCTTACTATAAATTCTAGATTTTAAAATCAACTGCATTCCTCAAGCACATATATAATGCTTAATGATAAGATCAACTTCAGAAGAACCTTAGATGCAGAACTGGATACACAGGAGGTTTTATGGCAGGAAGCAGTCTTTAAATTGGATATTTTTCAGATCAAAGGCTTGCCAGTCAAGATTGATGACTGATATGTATGTTGAAAGATAAAGAACAATGTAAGGCTTCCAGACACATTTTATAGAGATAAGGAAAGGGCAGAAATCTGATCAAGGTCCCATCACAAAGTTACTTAATTTGCAATTCCTGAACCTGCATATGAACCATACAAATTATTTTGTATATTTGGAACCATTTTACTGATATAGTAGGTTATATATGGTGGTTATATATGGTTATATATGGATATATATAAACAAACTATGGACACTTCCAGGGCTCTAGGGGAATTGCATGACTAAGTTTTCTCTCACAATGTTTTACTCTTTATTTTGCATGAAGATGATTAAATAAAACTCATCCTCCAAAAATCAAACTGACCTTGTACAGTAGTTTCCTCCAATAAAATGCCCTTGAAATATGTTGGATTGCAATTCCCAAAATTTACCAACCATACAAGATATATAAGATTACAGCTGAATGTAAGAATCGGAAAAAGAAGCAGGTATTTATCTTCAAGCAGTTGTTTTTCCCACTTCTTTCTGAGACACACATCAGTTCCAAGACATAAAATGGAGAACTTTTCATGTTTCCCTCTTAATATAACCATCATGTCCAGTTCCATTATTGATATGTTGACTTTCTTGTTTCTGATTTAAACTGTCACAGTCAGTAAAATCACGCTGATAGGTTGAGTGTTTTTGACAGAACTCTGACATGATGTTACTTACAGCTAATTAAAGCTGAGAGCATAATAAACAATCTGGGATCCTAGCAACATAATTTCCTCTGAAGTGAAGCTGGCTGGATCATGACCCCAGCATTTGCTTTGAAGTGCTAAGTCATATATTCTATGGTTTGTTCTTATTTTGGAAAGCGGCATCTCAGAAGGAGAGCCAAGAAACAGGAGACTTGGTTGTGGCTTTTATTTAAATGGAACAATGAGGAGCTGCTAGCCAAAGCTACAGAACAAGGAAAGTAGACACAGAAAAGGAATATCAGGTAAAGCAAGAATATGGACAATGTCGGGGTCATCAACTCAGCTCTCACCATTGAGAATCCCAAATGGGCTCCTGGAATAATATGCACATGTGTACATGCATATATGTATCTCTGTTGTGTGAACACAAACAAAAATGCTGCATTCCTACTGAATTTTTCACACAATATCATATTTTCCTCTTTCTATCAAAATGTATGATAACCTTAAATAGAAAGATTAGTAAGGGTCCTACCCCAAAATTACTATATCTTTCAAGCATTAATCCAACAACAATGCAATTTCCCCCCAAAACCTAGTTATTTGTGTACCTAGAGAGACAAGAAAAAACAACCTTGGATTCAAATGGAGCTTAGAAATTTCAGAGGAGATTATTGTACTATAAAAGCAACCTTCCCCAAAACATGGGAGACATCTGAAAGCACCTATGGAGTTGTAATTTTAATGTAACAGAAAAGAGACAGATTGGTGTAGTATTTAATCTCCTGGGCTACAAATTGGGAGACTATGAGTTCTGGTGCCATCTTAGTTGCAAAGCCATTGACCTTGGACCAATCATTCTATCACTAGGAAGAAGGCAATGGCAAACACTTCTAAAAGCTTTCCAAGAAAACTGCAGGGACTCATTGCAAGGAGTTAATACAGATTCCAAGGCACAAGAAACAAACAAAAGTGTAACTAAATGAAAAAAAAGTCTAATGATAAGGAATCATGTTAATATGTTTAGATGCAATTCAATTTAATTTCGGTCCTGGTTCCACTTGTATTTTTGCAGTGGGCCATTGGTTCACTGTTCAAAACCCACAAACAACTTTCCAAGGCTAGTGTAAGGCCTATAGTGATTCTTTGGCCAGAAAATGCAGACAAAATAGTAATGACATATGGATGGAACATATAGTATAGATGCCAAATCTTGCTATATAAATCCAAATATATAGGTGATACCAAGGATTTGGGCAGGTCCTAAAAAGGAAAACCATGAAGGTGGCAGAACTGATAAATTTATTCTTAGCTGCATTCCATCAATTGTCTGATAAGTGTAAGAGATGAGGAATATAAAGGTCTTATTTTGGAAGACATACTCCCTTAAATGAATCTGAATGAAAAATTACTGTTCTGGGGAGTTTTAGTTCCAAACTTCCTCGATCAAAGGGCTGTTAGGCTGTAGAAATCAAACAAGCTCTGAATCAAATGCTAGTTTGATCAGATGAGTTGGTTCAAATCATTAATTTAATAAGATGAGTTGATTCAAACTTAATTGATTTGATTGAAATCATTGAGTTCATTAAGAAAATAAGTGCTTTAGGACATGGAGATATGTACATTGGTTTGGAAGCATACAAGTTTAATTTTACACCATTCAAAGATTCATTCCAAACATTCAATTTTAAATGGCTATTTGGCTGAGTTGCCTTTGAGATGAATCCTTTAATAGAATCTTTTAATAGATTCTCTATCAAAAAGATCCAAACCCAAATGTAGAATTTTTGGAGTTTCTAAAGATGGGGGGATTCCTTTTGCCCTAATGTCCTGGGCACTGCATGGAACTGGGCATGATATCCTTCAAAGTTAAATTTGAGGGATTCAGAAGGGTAGTAATTCCATGGTACATCATATCCTTTTATATACTTTACTGATTAGTTCTTGCTTATTTCAATTAGAAATGCATAGCATCTAGGGAAGCAGGGTAAAGCCCAACTTTACCACTGTTCAGAGATGATAATTCTGGGCTCAAAAATAGATTTGGCATAAGACTTGGTATTTAACAATTTAAAATTCAGTGTTAACATTTTGACAATGTAGCTAATTGCATGTAAACAATTAAGCCCATATTGATTATTCCTAATCTGCTGAGACTGCAAAAATCTATTTCAAGAAATCCTACAATAGTATCCTACCCAGAAAGAAGTAAATACTATCTTCATCCAGCAGACTCTCAGCTGCCTCCAACCTTTAACCTGCACTGGGACTTTCCTTCTCTCACCCTTTCCACTGCATTAGCTCTTTCAGTGGTTGCTTAGCACCCTGATGACCTGCCCATATGTCACCCATGACCCTCATCATTGGTGAATTGAAGAGTGACATCTGACAGCTCTATAAGGCTCTGTTCTTCTCATTGCTTTTGGGATTCTAGTGGAGTGGAATTTATATTCAAATTTATCTGCTGGACATATTTCAAGATTTGTTTTCCAATCAGTCTGTCATAATTTCAGAAGGTGAGGATCATGACACATTTCAGAAATCTGTACTTGGTTAAGATGCATTACACTTCAAGAAACATTACCCTCTGCATATATCAGGAGATTTGTATCTAAGGTCTAAGGTCCTCTAGCCACCTTAAACAAACTTCAGTGAATTGGACTACCCTCAGCTAAAATGACCCCTTCCCCACTTTCTGACAATCCTGTTGCAACACTGAGTTCTATAATAAGATTTTGCACCTGGTGACAGATGTCTGGTGAACTTTCTGGGGAAGGCCTTGGTGCCAAAAGTGTGTCATGCTGTTAAGAAAAATAAAGATACAACACAGAACTAAGGCAAGGAAAAAAGAACCACAATCAACAGTGAAGATATATTTGTAATCAGAATCCCTGCAGTCTAATGCCTAGGAGAAGAAGAAATATGTGTAATCCTAGCTTGACATTTTCAGCCTGGATGAACAAGTTTTCCTGCTGCAAACAACTGGTAACAATTTTCTAAAATTATAAAACTTTGTTGTTTTTTGCTTTGCCTAACTTAATGACTCACCTGTGCTGCCTCTAGCCATCCCACTAATCAATTGATGTCAGATGGGAGTCATCAAGGGAGAGCCCAGGAGATGGGCAAAATTTAATGGTTTCAGATTGACCTCAGATAGTTTCCCAAATGTCTTTCTTCTGGTGAAAGGAAATGCGGGAGGCAACAACTAGGGTTGATAGAACCAGAGAGCGCTCAGAATAGGGAGAGAAGGGGAGAGCTCCAACTGAGTTGTTTTCTCTTTGTTTGTAGCATTCTACTGGGATAGGATTGAATGAAGCAGAGGCATCCCCTCCCGTTCCTTGCACTAAGTCATCTTTCCATTTGAAGAAGGAAATGCTTCTTCCAATGGAAGAAACAAAAAAAAAAATCAAAGGAAAAGAGAATTCCAGAGAAAATTCTTATGATGAGATAGTGTGTTCTTGAACTTATTTAGTCATGAAGTATTTGAGAGGCTTTTCATATATAATCTTCATGCTAGCAGTATGTAGCCTCCTTGACTTCCCATGTTTCAGCTGAACTGACAAAGAAGTCTTTGGGCTAAATATCCTCCTATGGGGCTTGGGAAGACCGGAGAAGAGTAGAGAGGGAGTCTGCAGAATAATAGAAATACATGCCCCAGAAAACCATAACCCAGGCAGCATTTCCATCATTGACAATACCAAGGTCAACTGGGAAGCACCATTAAAAAGAACTGGAAAGAAATTCACAAGCACCCCGAGGTAGAAAAATAGAAGTCTATTGCTGAGGGAGACAGCTTTTAAGAAACCACAAGGCAGTTTCTGCATTTTGACCCAGTATTATTTCAGTACATCAATGCATGCAGCGTAAGGACACAGTCCTTAGAATCTCAGACAGGAAAAAATGATGTTCAATCACTAATAGAGGAAATAGTATTTAGTAACTAGCAGGACTGCAACAAGCATACAACCCTCTTGCCTTTGCAGATTCCAAAATAAATATGAACCCCCCCACTCCATTTTTCTGATCGTTCACTATTAATTGCTCCCTCCCTAATCTTTATGAATGAGATTAATTAAAAGAGTGCAGGAAGTTCAGGGTGCCACTAATTATTATTATTAGCATTAGTAGTACTGTAGTCATTTTGAGCCAAAGCTAAGCATATTTAAAGCAGCAATCATTTGCCCATTTACTTTGGAGTAAGCTATAGAGAAACACAGAGGGGTGTTTTGCCTCTGAGTTAAAACCACAAATAATTTGCCTCAATAACTTAAATGGTGAAATTCAATTCACAATCAACTGAAAGCAATAGAATTTAACATGCTTTGGGCTGCATTAGGCTTTTAGCTATTCTAGTTTGGGGAACAAAAAGGCTTTTAAAAAATTATTTATTCCTTTATTTAGGGCAAGATAATTTAAGTCTGTCAAATATCTACTTGGCTTGAACCAATTTACCTGCTACATTTTTTACTATACCCATGAACAGAATCCAAGGCAATGGATCTTGGATTCCCAGATAGTTTCTTTCCAGGCTCAGAACTGTTTAGCATTCATGTGGACAAATCCTTATTCATAGTGGGGGGAGCGGGGTGTTTCTATCTGAATGTAAAGTCAAGGAAACTTTGAAGCTATATAGCAACTCTGCCTGATGTTTGCCCAGGATGCTCATTTTTTTCATATACAGATCTTAATTATTATTGAGTGAATCAGATTTATGCACTGAACATATATATG
Organism: Oxyrhabdium leporinum; assembly: GCA_032468155.1. Taxonomy (NCBI): domain Eukaryota; kingdom Metazoa; phylum Chordata; class Lepidosauria; order Squamata; family Cyclocoridae; genus Oxyrhabdium; species Oxyrhabdium leporinum. The sequence continues at coordinate 43,907 of JANHFL010005276.1, forward strand.
CCTTCAAATCATTACTGTATATAGGATGAAGGACCACAATGCTGAAACCCAGTCTCTTTTTGGAGTCTCAACATCTTTTTTATATTATGGCGACCAAAGCTGGATGCAATATTCCAAGCATGGTCTTACCAAGGCAGTATAAAGTATTATTCATTATCTATTTCTCCATCCTGCTTTACTCAGTGACTCTTAGCCTCACCTGTGATCTATGAATTAAGTTTTTGGAGACATGGGTTTAATGTTTCATCAGAAGAGTGCTAGACCCATATTTCAAAATAGCCCAACTGACAAGTCATGGGCACATACTAACTCTTCATCTGTGAGTTCTACTAGTTGAGCAACTTGTTAAGCAGATAAACATGCCTTTCTAAGCATCCATATATGCCCAACTCACATAAGAGAGAGTGGTGGTTGTTTTCTAAAGCGAAATGACATTTGCAGGAAGGAAAAATGAAGCAATGAGAATCTAGCTATTGATTGATTAATTATGTGCCATCAAGTCAGTGTCAACTCTTAGCATCCACACAGACAGATTTTCCCCATGATGATCTGTCCTTAGTATGATCCTTTAAAAAGAAGTTTTTATGAGATTGTTAGAAGACCGACATAATACATCACATTATTTTGATACAGTAGTATTTATACACTGCTGACTAGAAATTATTAACATTATGTTTAGATAAGTGAGCATTAAAAATAGAAAAAGGGAAAGGTATTATATCAGAATTAATAATGATTTAAGGTGTTATTGTTAATTTAATTTAATTTAATTTTAAGTTTATTTAGCTTTTACATCCAAAGCTGAATACATTAAAAAGCAGCTGCAAATTACATCAAAACATCTGTGTATAATAAAGGTTTCTGTCTTAAGATGATTACTTAACCTGGACTTTCATGTTTTCCAATGGTCTCCACTGTAACTGAATCCATTCATCTTGCGTTGGTCAACCTCTTCTTCTCTTTTTCTTCTCCCTTTCCCACCATTAGAGTCTTTTCTAGGGAGCTAGGTGTTCACATAATACATCCCAACACCTATCCACTACTTTCCTTAGTTTATTTCACATTAAAACAATGTCAATGTTTCCAAATGTTGTTCCCAGTACTGTGGAAGAATTTAGCAGCCTTGAGTTCAGAAATCAGAGCATCAAATTTTATGCCAACATTCTTTTCAGAACTAGTGGCTATCATTTTAATGTAGCTATAGCTGTAGCTGTCTGGAAACACCCAGAGTTACAAAATCCAGATTACTGGAGTCTTTCTAAAATGTGTGGGAAGAATTTTTCTCCCTCTGTGAATGCTTCCTTCAGTTTGTTTGTTTTGAGTATAACCAGACTCTACAATCTGTACAGGCAAGCTTTTGTTTTTAAAAGACAAGTGTGATGTAAAGCATATTGTTGGAAAGTTTAATGAAATGTTTCCAGACTCATCTTAACAGATGAGGAACTGAGACACAATGTCCTGCTGCATTTATTGAATTTCTTTTGCTGTCTATTTGAGATGCTAGGGAGTATATCAGTTTGTTTATTACATTTGGATCCTCTTACAGTTGTGAGAGGCATCCTTCTGAACATTTGGGGAGAAAGAGAAGTAGTAGACACTTTCCTGGGCATGACATAAATTAGCAATGATGGGTATCTCCCTTCACAGAAAAAGCAACACAGGAAGAACTTTCCTATTCAGTACAATTGGTTTGGGAATTCAATTTACAGATTTTCAGACTTACTCTGGAGGGATAAAGCATATATGTTCATTTATATTAATATGCATCACAAATAGATAAAGGGGAAATGCGCAGTGAGAACTAGGTGCATCAATCAACATGAAAAACAAGTGACTGATGTGACATAAACTTACTGACTAAAAGAAATAAATAATTGACTAAAATTTAACACAGAGTGCTGCATTATTATCAAGGAGAATATACAGAATTAAATATGGAACTGTCCAAATTGCACAGCTTACCCTTTTATTTTTCTTCCCAAAAGCATGGGGGTCCTTGTGAAATTAATGGCATCATTTGAAACTATCAACATCTGGATTTGATTTTTGTATTATTCCCTCAATTTTCTTTCTTCCCTCTGCTCTTGAGAATATTCAGGCCCCTTTCCATCTGCAGCCATGGAAACTGTCTTTTGATTTTTCAACAATGCAGATTTCATTAACCTTCTTTTGCTTGGAATGTTTCAACCTAGTCATCCTTATATCGCCCCACCTAAAACTAGCATTTGTTTTGGGTGTTAGCTGCATTGGCATCATTCTGACTAATGTTCTCAGACATTGTGTGTGTATGTGTGTATGTGTGGTATCTTTTGGTGGGGAATCATTTTCAGTTGGCCCAAAGGTGCTTTTTCAAAAGGCAAATGGACTTTCTTTGTTTTTCCTTGAAGATGTTTCACTTCTCATACAAGAACCTTTTTCAGTTCTGTATGAGAAGCAAAATGTCTTCAAGGAAAAAACAAGAAAGTCCAGTTGCCTTTTTAACAAGCATCTTTGGGACAACCATGACGTGGATGACCGAGAATCTCCAAAGACATTCTCAGATGACTAAACAGCCCTTCAATTCAAACTATCTCCCAGCTGTCCCACTTTCTCTGAAGGACAGAGAATACCAGATTAAATATGGTACCTTTCTTTTTCAGTTTTTCTGCTGAGTGGTACAAAAAACATTTCAAGGTTAGGAAACTCTGTTTTATGGTTGAAAAAGGGTAGGTGTTGAAAGGATGAATCCTACCTTCTCTGATGTTATTGTCTTTATCCAATTAACAGCCCTCCTCAAATGCTCTTACATAGTAAGACAAGGGAGAAAACAAACTGGATTTTAGTGATATGCTTAGAACCATACTAAAAAATGTGGCTAGGGCTAGGCAAGTAGATTTAATCTGAAAACTATATTAAAAAAATAAACTGACTTTAAATTGTTTTAAATTAATTTGATTTATTGAGTTTTAGTTAATTTTTGAATAAAACCCACTGAATTTAAATTCAACTTAGTTAATATATGGAGTTCTCGTGCAATCTTCCCATTCTATCAAGTTAACTCTTATAAGATACAACATTTTGGAGGAGCTTTGAACAGACAGTCCAGCCCAACCTTTAATTGTGTACGCATGTATCTTGCTTTTATTATTTATTTGTATTATGCCTTTACTATTTTTACAAATAACCCAAGATGGCGAACATATCGAACACACTTTACTTCCCCACAACAACCCTGCGAGTGAGCTAGGCTGAGAGAGAGTGACTGGCCCAAGGTCTAAGGCAGGACTTGAACTCATGGTTTGCTAAATTGTGTCCTAGTGCCTTAACCATTAGAGCAAACTGGTCCTCAACATTAATAATGGTTATTTTTCTCTAAGCAAATGATTATACTTTGATTTACTCAGAGTGGGAAAGGACAGGAAAGAATAAAGAGAGAATTGGACACTGTTAATTTCCAAATCCATTTCATTTGAGGAAATTCAAGTGCAATCCATGAATCTACTTTGATTTAAAAAGACCTGTGGTTTAAACTGGTTCTTTTGGGGTCACAACTTGCTGGGAAGATCAAGCAATAAATCAAAGACTACAGAAGGAACACCATAATTAGTTCTATGATGTGTATCTGAGCAAAGAGTTCCTAAGTTGTTTTTTTTTCTTTCTCGTTTTTGTAAGAGAGCACAAAATATGTCCCAGGCACATAGCAACCAGATCATACCTTTCACAAAAAGTCATTTTGAGGTCACTCTCTTTGTCCAGTCTTTCACTCCATTAAATGCAATTACTTCATTGTTGATTTACCTGTCATTAAAGGCATGTGTTTGAACAAGATTTATTGAGTGAGTTTTGTGCCAGTTGACTTGCAATAGATTGCACAATATTCAAAAAGGCTCATTTGCCTGGCATTACATTAGAGGCAGGGTGATTGCAACACAAAGCAATGTAAATGAGTTCGGAGAGGCTCCATCACTCATATTGTCATGTACTGAATCCTATTATTATTTATTACCATAATTGTACTGTGTTTCCTGGGGCGATAAATTAGGACTGATGGATCCTACTGACAGCCAAGGACTGGACTCGCTCTATATAATTTAATAGGGATACAGTTGGGTCTCTCCTCCGTGGAGAATCTGTGAGGAATTACTGACTGAACAAAATCTTTCCTTTCTTTAAAATGGGAGGGGGAGAGAAGTTAAACTTGGGAAGCATTGTTTTCCTTCTCGCCCTCCTCCCTTTTCTTCCCCTTGGCAACAATTTAATACCTGGTAAAAACTGAAGAAGTGGGGGGGGGGAGTCCTATTTTCTAATTGGGTGGAGAATTATTGTCTCTTAAACTGCTGCTTTCCTTGTTGTGTTGCTTCAGAAATTGGGACCTTACAGCCTTCCAGGTGTTGCTTCAGGAGAACCTCCGGCATCTCCCACCATGGGCCATGTGGCTGGATCTGCTGGGGCTACTGGTAGCATAAATCAGCAACATCTGGAGGCCCATAGATTTCCCAGCCTTGTCTTAACTTTCTTTTGATCAGATGTCTGTGGACAACTTCACAAGGCAGACAAAACTGCCTGTCAGGAGAAGGTGCATTATGGATTCCAGTCAGGCTTCATCCCTTGGGTATTGAATAGAAGCCTTTTGCTCTCAAGAAGTTCATTTCCTTTTGACACCATGAACCCTGCCATATTTTTGCCTCTTGACCAAGTCTATATAACTATGCAGAAGAGCAACAGAAGACAGGTGAAAGTAGGGTGGGAACTTCTGCTCCATCTCTTGATTCTTGTTTCTGTTTTGGTGTTCAGAAAAGACAGCAAGGAAAGGAAGGGAGTATGGTGAATGCAAGAAGGGGTAGGACATTTGTAAAGACATGGGATTTGGAAGCAACTGACAATGAACTCAGAAGCAATATTCATAGAAGCAAGTCATTACAGAGTAGAGAGATACAGAGGCAAGAGTTACAGGGGACAAACCAACTCTTATATACAGTTCAGCAAGTCTAAGCCACACCCAGACTCCAAACTGTCTCTTATGGCCCCATACAAACAAATACCATGTTTCAGTTTCCAAACAGTCTCCATTGGCTGACCTGTTACCATGTCTATTCCAATGCATGAACTCTCATTCACTGACAAATGATGACACAGTCCTGGGGAGAGTGTCTGAACATTAAACATAGAATAATAGGGTTGGTAGGGACCTCAGAAGTCTTCCAGCCCAACCCTCTGTTCAAGGCAGGAGACTTACACCATCCTAGTCAAATGGTTGTCCAGTCTGTTTCTGAAAACTGCCAGTTCTGGGAAGCAAACTGTTTCATTCACTAATTGTTCTCATTGTCAGAAAAAAAAATCCTTATTTCTAGTTTGGATTTCCCCTTAACAAACTTCCACCCATTACTTCTTGTCCTGCCCTCTGGTGCTTTGGAGAATATGTCAAGGCCCTCTTCTCTGTGACATCTGCTCAAGTACTGGAAGACAGTTATCAGGTCCGCCCTAATCTTTCTCTTTGATAGGCTAGACATACCTATTCTACCCACCATATTCTTTTGACCTGCCTACCATGTTCTTTTGAAGATTAATACAAGTTGTGTAAAGTGAATAAGTGAATAGCTGAAATCTTTATGATACATTAATTCTTTGGAAAGCTAACCAGCAAGTAAGACATTGCAGAAGGTTTTCCAAAAAATGAATTCAGGCGTGACAGTGTAAACACAGCAGATCAACACAATCCTCGATCTGCCTATGAGCATAATAAGGCTTCATTGGGGCTGGCATGAAGCTTCCACATTTTACTGTGACACAAAAACAGCTAAATGAGCTTTCATTCTTCTTACAGGATATTTTAATTTACAATGCAGTTCCAATGTCTGGTGTTTTTACCAATCCATTTATCCTAGTGGGCAGCATAATGGCTCAGCAGTTAAGACTCTGGGCTTGTCACCTGAAGGCAGGACAAGAAGAAAAGGATGGAAACTAAAGGAGAGAAGCAATCTAGAACTAAGGAGAAGTTTCCTGACAGTGGGAATGATTAATCAGTGGAATGACTTGCTTCCAGAAGTTGAGGGTGCTGAATGTTCTTAAAAAGATATTGGACAAACATTTGTCTGAAATGATATAGGGTTTCGGGCTTGAGCAGAGAGTTGGACTAGAAGACCTTCAAGGTCCCTTCCAACTCTGTCATTCTGTTACATTGGGCTAAGAATTTTGATCTGGTTGGGTTGTCAGTCCCAACATTTGGTGTGACCTCAGATATGCAGCCTAATCAGCAGTTGTTGTTGTTGTTAGTCTTTTTCCTCCTTCTCCTCCAATGAATATATTCTTTGATGTGGTTGAGTAGGGCCTCTGTCAAAGAACAAATAAGAGGATCAAATGTGAAATGTTGTACTAATGGCATTTTTATGGGGTTAAACAATGAAAACTGACAGCACATAAGTTATTGTGCAATAAATCACACCAAAGTGTTTTTCTCTGCAGCCTACAGCATGTCTTCACCAGCACCTGCATGTGAATTATTGAGCTCATAAACATTGATTAATTCAACCATTCTATACCAAGTGTGAAAGGGAACTGATTCAAATGATTTGTTCAAGACAAGGCTATGCATACTTGGGGATTTTTTAAAAAAACTTCAAAAGTCACATACCATGAAAAGGGACCTTTGGTGAGCTGCATAACTATTGTGTATCTTACTGCTTTTCATTCCTTTTTTTCTTAGTTAGCATAATTTACTTTGTTTATCAGGAAAAGGGCTGCTATGGTCAGACTACTGATGGGCCTCATGTATTGCTGGATGAGATTGCAACTTCCATGTTTCTATTGCTTAGACTTGTTTTGGCCGAATTGGATGAATTTGGGAAGATAAGAGTCAATTCACTTTGCTACAGAGTCAGGAAACAACTAGCATAGCATCAGCCTCAGGAAACTTCTATTCTAACTGGGGAACTTGTATTCTATATCACAGGGGGAAATAAAATGGCAACTTGACAGAATTGATCCTAACATTAGGCAGAATGAGATAGTTGCCTCAGGTGACATATGCTACGAGGCAAAAACAGCAAGAAGCTGGAGAAAGTAGATTAGAACAAGAGGCCTTTGTTTTTGTACCCTAAGGTACTTAACTGACTTTGGGTCACTTCCACTAAAGGAAAAAAAAAATCACTGATGATGTAGCAATTTCTCTACAGAGAGTGAACCACACCTTCACTTCAAACAGCAATAAGTCTTAGGTGACTCTTACAAAGTTCTCTAGATTTCCAATTACTTCTACTTAAGCCAATGTAGTGTGTATTGGTAGGCATAGCTTACTTTGTTTATCAAGTTTGAATTTGCTTGGATTCCAGTTATGCAGATGTTTTAATGTGCTGTGTAGGAAAAGTCAGTATAGGATCAGACTAGAAATGAGGAAACTGTGAGTTCTCATCCCGCTTTAGGCATGAAAGCCAGCTGGGCGATTTTGGGTCAATCTCTCTCTTGTCAGCCCAAGTCACCTCACAGGGTTGTTGTTGTTATGGAGCAAATAGGAAGAAGAAGGAGTGTTAAGTATGTTTGCCACTTTGAGTTATTTATATAAAAAAATAAAGATAGGATAAAAAATATTTAAAAAGAAAAACAAGAAATCCAATAAGAAACCGGCATGGCTGCACAAAGACCTCTCTGACAAATTGAAAGAAAAAAAGGACAAGTACAAAAAATGGAAAGAGAGACACACAACTAAGGCAGAATACCAGCAGATAGCCAGAATCTGCAAAGACAAAGTCAGGAAAGCAAAGGCTCAGAATGAACAAAGACTTGCAACAAAAGT
>JANHFL010005276.1:79867-95233 GCA_032468155.1 Oxyrhabdium leporinum
CTGCACAATGGAATGAGTCCCTGGTTTTGCCTCAGCTCTTTCCAAGCTAACAGTTCAAAAGCATGCAAATGTGAGTAGATAAATAGGCCCACTTTGGTGGGAAGGTAACAGCATTCCATGTTTCGGCATATAGTGATGCTGGCCACATGACCACTGAAGTGTCTTTGGACAATGCTGGCTCCCTTGGTTAAGAAATGGAGATGAGTACCATGCCTAGAATTGGACACAACAGGACACAGGAAACCTGTACTTTGGTGTGGTGTTGGGTGATGATGAAATCAAAGTAAAGATTTTCAGATTTTTTCCCATCACTGAATTTTGGTGGGGAATTTCAGGAATTGCTTGCTTTATACACGTTAACTCTATTCTAGAGCTCATGTTATACTTTCTCTGCTTCCTACCTCATTATGAAAGAAATCATGTTCCCAATTTTGGGCAATTGTAATCAGTTTGGCAACCAGTTACAAAGAGTAGGAATTCTTCCTAGAGTTATTATTGTGCTGCTATTGATAAATGCTATACTTGGGGTGGAGTTTCCTTGTTTGTTGAAAGTGGGAAGTCAGCGACGCTGCGGACTGTTGGGCAATAAGACTAATACAGTAAATTAAACTAATACAGTAAATTATCATCTCTCCCAGGGGTGGGCTTTAAAAACCTCAGCAACGGGTTCGCTGCCCGGTTGCTGGGTGGGCGTGGCCTAGCCGGCCTCCTGCACCATGGTGAGGGGGTAGTTTTACCTTCCCCAAGGTCCAGAGGCTTTCCTGGAGCCTCTGGGAGTGCGAAAATGGCCTTTCCCTGGGCTCCGGATGCTCTAGGAAGACTGGAAACAACTCGTTTCCAGCCTCCCCGAACTTCTGGAAGGCTGATTTTCGCTCTCCCCAGTGTCCAGAGGCTTTCCTGGAGCCTTTGGGAGAGCAAAAATGGCCTCCCACGGGCTCTGGATGCTCTAGGGAATCCCGTTCTTCTCCCTCCCCGAACCTCCGCACCTGCCCTGCACTTACCTGCATCCACAGCGGGCCGAGTGGAGACTCCTGGGAGGGGAGGGGTGGAGTGGGCGGGGCCAGCCAGGAGTGGGATCTGGGAGTTCGACTATCCCTGCAGAATCGTCGCTAAGCATACCGCCTGAACACCCGGGAATCCCCAGCAGCCCACCCCTGATCTCCCCCAGATCACAAATCCTAACTTAAGACTACATCACATTGATTCTTGTTTGATTGCTCACACTTTTTGATAGGGAAGGCTGCATGGAATTGGCATTTGGGAACAAATGGAAGGTAAGCCAAGCCAAGAAAATGCTGAATGTTTGGGGAAGAATTGTATCATGAAAATCAGGACATACACCTATCAGGACATATACATATAGATCTGCCCATCTCACATATGTGATTCTTGGAGGTATACAAAGTTAAAAGCACAAAGCAATAGAATAAAATTACCACCAACAAAATCATTAAAAAACAATACAGGATCTCATGATAAAAAGAAAGGCCTACAAGTCTTTGATACTTCCAGAGAAGAAAAAGATTCTACTCCATGAAGAGAAGCTGGAAGGAGTGACTTAACCTTAATCAGTTAACTGGAATCAGGATGCATTTTTCACAGAAAGAAAGGTTTAACTCAAAATTTGAAAATTTATTTTTTTACATATAGATAATGCTTAAGTAATTCTTAAAATAAGCAAAAGTACCTGTATTAAGAGAAAGTTAAAGAAAATGATGTACCAGTTTAAAGAAAAACTGTTAAAAAGGTTTATAAAAGAAAAAATATTTTGTAAGGATAATTTGGAGGGAGGAAATGCAATATTGAAATTTAAAGCTTGTATGTTAAGAAGTCAAAGAAAATTTTTATTTTAAAAAAGTGCTTGTTTTTAAAAAGTTTAGTACTTTAAAGAAAAAAGGAAGGTGAAAGAGAATAAAAGGTCCCCCTTTTTTTTCAGTAAGGCCAAAGAATTTGAAAGAATATAATAAATTTTGTAAATAAAAATGGTGACTGTTCATAAAGATTACTAGGTGCAAATAGAAATACACATTATTTCCATAGCAAGGAAGATAAAGCAGGAATGATTAAATTGATTACTTTATTTAAAGAGGAAAATATATTGTTATTTGTATATCACTTCTGGAATTTGTGCTTGTGAAGAAAAAAAATGAAACTTGGTTTTGTTGATGAGAAAGATTTGGTGTTGTAGAAATGGCTAGTTATACATTAATGTGTAAAAGCAAAAAGTTGAGATTTGAGAGTGTTTATCTTGGACTGTGCTAGGAAGAGTGGAAGTTAATACCCCCCTTTCCTTTCTTTTTCTCTTCCCCCTTGTATCTTACACCCCCTTTTCCCCGTTCCCATTCCCTTTCCCTCCTATTTTCTTTTTTTTGTATTTTATATAGTAAAATTAAAATGATAAAACTGAAAAAACAATACAGGTGATCAAAAAACACACCCTGTAAACTGCAGAACACATTCAGTTTCTTTTGCTATATAGCCAATGTAAGATCCTACCTCTCCTTGCTCAAGAAAGTAAAGACTCTTGAAACTTGGTATTTCAAAAGGAACATTTTATTGAGCAGAAATGATAATAGAACAAAGGCAAAGCAGATTCTAAATTCCCCTAGGCAATAGAGTTAGAAATAAGGTACCAAAAACCCCTCCCAACAGTCCGATCCACACGTGCGAAGATGTTATTGTACCGGCCATCCTGAGAACTAGATAAGCCAGCTTTGCCAGGGTCATCTTCCACTAGTTTACAGAGTGAAAGAATCCACATGGCCTCCCCCACTTTACACATTCCCAGAAAGGTGAGATAAAGGTTATAAAATAGCAGCTTGTCACAGGGTTCCCCCTGTGGAGGGATCCAGTTGAATGGCAGTATCACTTTAGGGATCTGACAGCCACTTTGCCCATACCCATATTAGTGGACACCCAGACCATATGGCAAGGCCACGTTTTCAGGCTCTTCTGGCAGCTAAAGGGCCAATCTCACTTCAGGGGGAATGATGTTCCAAAGGGTACTGTCAGACGACATTCCTTTATGGAAGGGACCCACAATATGGAATGGGACAACTTGGTGCAGCAAGCTTGCCTTAGCCAACTTGCCACAACCAACTCGCCATGACCAACTCACTGCAGGATAACTTGCTGTGGGACAATTCAACAAGTGAATTTAAGTATTTAAAATAATTAAAACATTTTAATTTTTGTCATTCATATTTCATTTTGTCCTTCTTTTTGCGTTGTTTCTTTAATGATTCTATTCCACCATTTCTTTGATATTAGTGTAACTCTTGTCCTGAAGCGAGTTGTCCCACAGTGAGTTGGTCATGATGAATTGGCCACACAGTTATCCTAGGCATCCCCCCCCCACCCAATATGACATGGTGGAACAGGCAGATGTAATTGGGAAAAGATGGTCCCTCAAATAACTGGGCCTCATACATATAGACCTTTGGAGACATTATCTATAAATAATAGCAAGGAATTGCATTCTACCTGTGAAATTTTCTCTTAATTTTTCTTCTCTTTGAAAACAACAACAACCTAATACAAGCTTATCTTTCATCACATTTCAGAAGAATTTCTGTTCCCGTCACTGACTGAGAGTGATGAGGGTGTTTTTATCCCTCTTAGCATTAGCACTTTCAAGACACCTCTTTCATTTGAGTGACTTCTCTTGATTAAATCATGGTTAAGATAATCATGGCAAACTTGTGCAAATGAAGTCTGATATATCAGTATGTAGCTTTTGTGTTAGCCTGAATATATTCCACTAAATATGACCTTAGAAGGAAGACAGAGAAGACAGATTACTGAATTGTTCAAAATAACAATATTTCAAAATCCTATTCAGACAGAATTGTGACACAACTCTTATTGTTTTGTGACAACCCCCACCCCCCCAATATTTGGTGAAGCAAAATATTTTGAAAATGTCAAACCTGAAGCACATGTTTTGTGATTGCACGAATGAACATGATTTTAAATGTCAAAACATTTCATTTAGCCATTTTTGAAATGCTTTGTTTAACCACTGGTAAGCTAACTAGTTCCAGGTCTTTATTGGGCCTCACATTTAAAAGAATTAATTTAGAGACTGAGCTATAAATAAGGTGGCAATTCAAAAAGGTACAAGTCTGAACTTGTAAGCCAAACTGAGCAAGTTCAGAAGTTCTCCAAGGCAAATCAAGGTTCTTCAATCTAGATTCTCTTCAAGCTTTGGAATCTATTTTATCAATGGCTGCTTTTTTAAACAATGTCTCTCTTTTTAAATTGCTGCTGCTGCATTTTCTCTTGTTTTGCCTTTAGCATTTCAACTTTGAGAGCAATTTTGTTGTTGGTCTCTTAGCAGTCTGTGGAGAATAGACAGGATCTAAATGTTTTCAGTAAATAGAAAACTTAGAGAAATATAAACAGAATGTTTACAACAATTTTGAAAATCCCCCCCAAGATTTTCATAAAAGTTAAAAGTGATTTACATTTGGTAGAGCAGCCATGAAGGTCTTGGAAATGTTATTCAAATTCTGTGACGTTTCTATGTTTACAAAGATGGAAATTGTGCAAACTATGGTATTCCCTCTGATATTCTATAGAAACAAATGTTGGGTACACCAACCAAAAATTCATTTGAGAGCCATATTTGATTTAGAAAAAGCTGTTTGCCTTAGACCAGTGTTTCTCAATCTTGGGTACTTGAAGATGTCTGGACTTCAAGTCTCAGAATTCCCCAATCAGCCCTGCTGGCTGGGGAATTCTGGGAGTTGCAAGTCCAGACATCTTCAAGTAGCCAAGGTTGAGAAACACTGTCTTGGACCTTTCTGAAGCCTGCCCAAAATGACTTGGGGTATATTGAATCCACTGGGAGATTAATATATGTTTATGTATATGAAATAATGTAGACGTTTCTGATGCAATTGCCTTGTTTGTGGAAACAATTTGATGGGGTAAGAGTTGTTTGTGTATCATTTGTCCATAATGTAAAGGAAACTGGTAGATATTTAGATGTTTGGAAGACTCTAAATAGCATATAGGCAAGGAACAATGTGAAAAGATAAGTCCAGATTTAATTACAATTGGAAATGATCACAGACAAATAGCATCTGTTCCATATTTACTTTCTAGATATAATTCAGGAGAAAGGATTGAGATCTTGTGGTTACTATTGGGCCTGTTGTATATTTTCAGCCTTCCAATTAGAACCTACTAAGACTGTATCATCAAAGTAGTGTGTGCTTTTAATAACCCAATTTAACCCAAATAATTGGCCCCAGGAGGACAGAATTTTAGGTGGGTTTTTTTCTGAGGAAAAAAAAAGTCATGTTCCTCCCCAAAAAAGGAAGTTGCCTAATTTTGGTGCTCTGACAACTTTTTGTGGCAATTCTGACCAAATTTCTACTTTTTTTAGAGCAGACAATATTGTGACCGTCTGGTCTGTAATGGAACAGCAACATATGAATCTAGTTTCTGGGAGGCAGACAGAAAATGATATGATACATTAATACAGTCAGTCAGATTATGTCATTCAGGATTCGAGCTTGGTTTGATGAGTGATTCTGACACGTAAAGCAAGAGCCAGATGGCTTCGTTCTTATCTCATATGAGTTTTTAAAAATGAAATCCTTGAGTTAATTTATGGGGAAATCACTCTCTTCCTGTTAGATTTGAACCCTGGACGGCACCAATCAATGGGAACTGACTTGATTTCAACGAGTATCTGAGCAGACAGATTCTCTTTTTATACCTTCTATTCTACAGAGATTAATTTTTGTAATGGCAGGTTTCTAAAGTTGGGTACGTACTATAGCTATCCTGTTTGTTTTTAATTAATGCTGTGTCATTTTTCCCCTACATTTTTCATATTCTTCTTCACTTTGATAGAAAATAAATGGTCTTATATGATGTTCTTGTTAAGGATGGATATGTGGAATTCTTGGTGCTCTCTGTGTTTGGTGGTTTTCTTGCAGTGCACTGATGATGTTAACTGGTTTGGTAATGAAAATTTGCAACAAAACCACAAGCTCAAAGAACAGCAAGGACCCCACAGTTCAAGCCTGAGCTACAAATATTCTCTTCTATCAATAAGCATGTATGTATTTTTTATTAAAGTAGAAATGATCAAATTTTCTTTAATGGATTGTTGGTTTCTGAAACTTCTGTTATGCAGTGTCTTCGTCTAAATGATATACATAATATTGTGCCATCTTCTTTCCCATGATTTTCAGCCTTTTGAAATTCAGCCACTTGAGCTAAATCTTAGGGACAGACATGAGGATATAATGGGGAGCTCCCACTGTAAGAGAAAAATACTGCTACCAATATTTGGTCAGATGAACCAAAGATCTGAACCTCACTGTTTCCCGCCCTTCTGTTCAATCATGTCCAATTTTGAGAGACTGCTTAGACAAGACCCAGCAGTTTTCTTGGCAAGATTTCAAAAGTGGTTTTCCACTGCCTGCTTCCTAGAGCACAGCGACAGTGACTGGCCCAAGATCACCTAGATGGCTTATATTGAGTGCAAGGAACCAGATCTGCACATTTAGGGTTCAAGCTAACTACTTTATTGTATTCTGCCCATAATACAGGATTCTCCTCAGACTGCTTGCTTTCTCTTGGGAACAAATAGATGACTCCTATGGAACTTTGAAGGGTTGTCCCTATGGCCACTTGATCCCTCCTCTTGCCTGGCTAGTAGTTTCCCAACAGTTTCTTGCCTAAGGGGGAACTAGAACCCATAGTCTCTTGGTTTCTAGCCTGATGCCTTAACCATTATAAAACTGACTGTACTCTCACCCTATATATTTAATAAATAGTAACCATGGTTGTTACTCTTTCCTAATCCATTGGGAAGTTTGTGCTGGTTTTTAAAAGCATTTATCTTGAAAAAGGCAAATGAGGGCAAGGATTGATTGGGCACTGTACCTAAAACATATTCTCCTTGGTAAATAGGAACAGTTGGAAAGTTTTAGCTAAATACCCCTTCCTGATCTCCATATTTTGCACCTTGCTCATTTATCAGAACCAGCTTAAATAGACTAACCTGGGTGTCTGTCAACAGGTTTGCTGGAGCCAGAAACATGGGAACACTTTTTTTTTTGCAGAGCAGGGTGAACCCTCCCCAAATCATGATGCTTCCCCATAAAGGGACAAGTGTTTGTGCTCTTACTGGCATTCCTACTCATGCTGAAACCTTCCTTTCATCACCATATATTAAGCTGAAAATGCTGCCTCTTTGGTTATGTACATAGCACATTCCAGGTCCTGTCACTAGCATGACTGATGTGTCAAGCTTCTCAGAAGCTCGGCAGCACCCGAGGGGGCACAGCAAAGCCAGCTTTTCAGCTAAGAGCACACACAGCTATTTTTTTAAACCACCAGGGAGCTTTCCTTTGGCTCCATCCTTCTCTGCCCCCAAACTTGAAAGAACACTTCTTTCGGTAATGGGTTTTTTCCACCTGGTTGACTTGATGAAAGGTTTATGAGTTGACATTATGCGTAAGCAGAACAAAGCAAAAGGGAAGATGAGTGGATATGCTGGGTGCCAGAGGGTGCCGGATGCAGCTGCTGAGAACTTTATTGCAAACTAGAACACCAGGGCCATAAATCCATTGGAAGCTTGTTGCTGACCAGACAGAGATGCAGCTGTATCTTCCATGAAACTGGGAAGCTGAACTGTATAAGACATTTGTAGCAGTAATGTGCAGCAAAGGCCTCACTAATTTCCCATTGAGTTTTCAACAAAAAGATGGAGCACTCCATTTGAAGATGGTTATAATTTAATTGAGAGCCAGTTTGGTTTAGTGGTGAAGGCATCAGACTAGAAATCAGGAGACTTAGTCCTAGCCTTAGGCAGAAAGCTGGCTGGGTGATCTTGGGCCAATCACTTTCTCTCAACCTTAGGAAGGAAGCAATGGCAAACTACTTCTGGAAAATCTTGTGAGAAAACTGCAAGGACTGCCAGGCAGTTACCAAGAATCAGATATGAATGAATGGGATAAATAATAAAAACAATATAGTTACGATGGCCAGATCATTATTATGAATAGTCCAGAGGTTTGGAGCTTTGATGCTTCTCAGTGGCAGTGTCAACATTGCAGAACAGTTTTGCCATAGAGATCAGGCCAGCAATTCTTCATTAGTCTTTTAAGATATTTTTAAAAGTTGAATTATTTCAGAGTGTTTCTCCATGATGTGGATGCCACTACCTTTATTTCTAGTTTATTTCTAGTTTATGTTGTATATTGCATGGCTTTTATTTATATTGTGTTTGGGATTGTTTTATTCATGCTACAGATGTTTTAAAGGTAAGCCCAGTCACTTCCAACTCTAGGATGTGGTGCTCATCTCCATTTCTTGGCTGAGGAAACCAGAATTGCCTGAAGACATTTTCCATGTTCATATAGCCAGCCAAAGGCGCTGTTAACTCCCCACCAAAGTGGTACCTATTTATAAACTCGCATTTGCATGCTTTAAAACTGTTAGATGGGCAAGAGCTGGGGCAAGTAATGGGAACTCACCCTATTGCATGGAGCTCAGGTCTTGAATCCAGGGTATCAGCTTTCCAGCTAACAAGCTCAGTCATTGTGTCCCCTTACCATGGATGTTTTAGTCCATATCAATTCTGCGAATCTCTCTGGATTGTGGTACCCTAGAAATATGTTTAATAAATAAATACATAAATAGTCTCCTTTCTTTCATCATGCCCTTTTTGTAATGCTCATTGTTTTTAGACATACTATGCAGTAGTTAAGATGCTATAGTCAAGGGCAGGGAGGCTTGGTTCTCCTCTTGTCTTTGGCATGGAAGTCAGCTGAGTCCATTTCTTCTCTCTTTTCCTCTCAATCCTAATCCACTGACAAGATGGCTGAAAAACAAAACCTTTATTGGCACCATGCACTGATAGGTTTAGTTGTGAAAGCTAGGAAAGTGCAGTGTAAAAAAGTGGACCTTGCAACTAAGTAAGACAAACATTGAGAAAAACCACAGCCCTCTTTTCTTTGAGTATCTTAACAGCCAGGTTAAATTTGATGCAGTTATCACTTGATGTTTATTTTCTTATCTGTTGCAGAATGCTTGGAACATCCCTAAAACCCAAATAATAATGTCTCCGATCCAGCTGTTGGACACTGGGCCCTATCTAACAAAATTAAATTCAATGTAAAGAAAAGTAAAGTCTTACACTTAGGCAAGAAAAACCAAAAGTACACATACAGACTGGATGAAACCAGGCTTAGTAGCAGTAACTGTGAGAGGGATCTGGGAGTCTTAGTGGACAACCAATTAAATATGAGCCAGCAGTGTATGAGCCAGATTTAAATCTTAAGTTAAGTATTGGTGGTCCGTGGCCATGGTCTGTGGTCACAAAAGGTATTTCATGATGAAGAAAAGTTTAAGAACCACTTTAGAATATTTGTATCCACCCTGGGAAAACTTATATATTAAAGGACAGCATTTAAACTGATAGCAATAACAGCCTAGATGAACAGCAGAAAACTCATCTCCATTCTCAGGTCAGGACTAAGCTTTTAGTTTCTCCTACTTCTGAGTTTGCAAACCAAGTGCCGGCTTCGCCTTGATAACCAATGTGAACCAGACCCTTTCTATTTGGCAGAAACATATGAAACCATTTGTTGCATACTGACATACCTCTCAATGGTGAGATGATTGTGTAAACAATATATGGAATTGTTGTTTTCAACTGCTCGGGGAACATCTGTCATCGCTAAAGTTGCACATCAAAAAAAGTTTGGAATTTTCTTGGAGTGACCCCCAAGGAAAGGGTTGTAGCTTTATGAATGATGGGTCTGGAATGTGATGTGCTACTATTACATCATGTTATTGTAGGCCACCTCAGCAAACAGCAGGAGGTCAGTCCAGTTGTCTTGTTGATAGTTGATAAAACATCACAGGTACTGTTTCAGAACCAAGTTGGATCATTCATTTCTGCTGTTAGTCTGAGGATTGTGACCAGAACATAGTCCTTGTTCAGTAAATCCAAATGGGCCCTCCAAAATTTGGAAGTGAATTGGACCCCCCCACACCAGAAATTATTTTCTGTGAGCACCATGTAATTGATAGACATGGTGTAAGAATATCTTTGCTAGTCCTTTAGCGATGGAAACTTTTGGCAAGGGATAAAGTGGACCTGCTTAGAAAAAAGTTACGTCCCAAATTATTGTGTTCCCTGAGCTTTCAGGGAGTTCTGTGATAAAGTCCATAAAAAATCTCTGTCCAGGGTGCTGAAGGTTCAGCTACCGTTTGGAGGAGGCCTGGTGTCTTCCCCTGCCTTCACTTTACTGAGGCGCAAATACGACAGCTGGAGGCTTTCAATGTCCTCTTTGAGGGAAGGCCACCAAAATTGTCTTTTTATGAAGTATAAAAATTTACAAACCCAAAGTGTCCAGCCTGTTTGGCATTGTGGCATGCTTGCATAACTTTAAGTCTTTGACTGGAAGGCACATACACTTGGCCCCTACCAAAGCCAGTCCATCCTGAATGGAACAAACATTTTATGGGTATTAAACCAGCTGTCATCCTTTAAAGCAACCTTAAAAGCAGCTTCTGTAGCCCCATCCACAGGAGGTTTTTCTTTTCCATGTGCTCTCGTGGTCACTCGGGCTGCCTGCTGGCGCGATGGGAGCATAGGTTAGATTACTTCTACATTAGAGCTGTTGTACTGATGCATCCTTGACAAAGCATCAGCCAGGATTTTTTCCCTCCTGGCAAGTAGTGCAAGGTAAAGTTGAAGTGATGAAAGTATTGGGCTCATTGTACCTATTTAGGAGTGGTATGAATACCTCATTTGATCTTGATTGTATCCCTCTGTTAATGCAACTTAGGATTGCATTGGCTTTTTTGGCTGCCGCCGCACACTGCTGATTCATATTTAATTTATTTTTTCACTAAGACTCCAAGGTCCCTCTCACAGTTACTACTGAGCCTGGTTTCACCCAGTCTATATGTGTACCTTTGGTTTTTCTTGCCTAAGTGTAAGACTTTACTTTTCTCTACATTGAATTTCATTTTGTTAGATAGGGCCCAGTGTTCAAGTCTGTCAAGATCCATCTGGATCTTGAGCCTATCATCCAAGGTATTGGCTATTCCTGCTAGCTTGGTATCATTTGCAAATTTGGTTAGTTCCCCTTCTGTTCCCTCATCTAAGTTATTTATGAAGATATTGAAGAGTACTGGGCCTAAGATGGAACATTGTGGTACCCCACTGCTTACTTCCCTCCATGTAGATGTAGTAACATTAAGGACTACTCATTGAGTCTGGTTTGTCAGCCAGTTACAAATCCATCTGATGGTTATGCTATCTATCTCACTTTTTTCTAGCTTACCAAGAAGTAGGTTGTGGTCTACTTTGTCAATGTCTTCCTAAAATCTAAGTATATTATGTCCACAGTATTTTGATTGTCTAGTAATTTAGTCACTGTGTTGAAGAATGAAATAAGATTGATTTGGCATGATCTCTTTTTAACAAACCCACGCTAACTTCTAGTTATTGCTTTACTCGTTTCTAGATGTTGGCATATCTGTTTTTTATTATCTTTTCCAGTATCCTCCAAGGTATTGATGCTTGGCTGATTGGTCTGTAGTTTCCTGGGTCTGTTTTTATTACTTTTTTTGAAGATGGGAACTACATCAGCTCTTTTCCGGTTCCCCGATGCTCCAGAATTTTTTAAAAAATATGGTACAATGGTTCTGAAATAACATCTACCAACTCCATTAGAACTCTGGGATGTAATCCGCCAGGTCCCAGTGATTTGTACACATCAAGATCAGACAGATGTTCTCTTACTATTATTATTTTTTGCTTATTTTAAGTTTTATTTCTAGTCTGTCTTTTATAGTTATGTTTTTGACATGTTTCACTATAGTTTCTTTTTGCATGACAACCAATGCAAAGAATGACTTAAGCAGCTCTGCTTTCTCTCTGCTGCCTGTTACTTCATTTCTGTCTTCTCTCTTTAATGGACCGACTGTTTCCTTGATTTTTTTTCTTGTTATTTATATGTTGGAAGAAACTTTTTTTAAAATTATCATTGACTTTTGTTGCGAGTCTTTGTTCATTCTGAGTCTTTGCTTTCCTGACTTCATCTTTGCAGATTCTGGCTATCTGCTGATATTCTGCCTTAGTTATGTGTCTGTGTTTCCATTTTTGGTACTTGTCCTTTTTGTCTTTTAATTTGTCAAAGAGATATTTGTGTAGCCATGCTGGTTTCTTCTTGGATTTCTTGTTTTTCTTTTTCAGTGATATTGTGCTGGACTGGGCTTTTATGATAATATTTTTCAGAGTTTCCCAAGCTTCTTGAGTTGTTTTCCCCTTTAGGATTTTCATCCAAGGAATCTTTCCAAAGTTCTGTCTGAGTTTGTTAAAATCAGCTCTTTTAAAATCTAGGACTCTGGTATCATTATATTCTATTGCTTGTGTTTATGTTATGTTGAATTCTAGTATGACATGGTCACTCTCACCCAAGGTTCCTGCAGTTTCAACTCCTTCTATCATTTCTTCTCTGTTTGTAATTGTTGTAAAACTCATTTTCAATAAGTTCGTGGTGAGAAGGGCAATTTGTGCAAAAGAAGGAATAAACTGTCTGTAAAAAATAGTGAAGCCTAGGAAGCTCTGCAGTTGCTTCCTGGTGCAGGTGCCCATTCCAACACTGCCCGTAGTTTCTCTGGGTCAATTTCAATCCCTTCATGGGAAATTCTATAGCCTAAGTAGTCAATTTTGTCCTGATAAAACTCACATTTGGATAGTTTGGCATACAACCTAGCAGAACAAAGCTCCTGTAGGACAGCTCTAACTAGTCTTACATGTTCAGCTTTTGTTTCTGAGTAAATCAAAATGTCATCAAGATACACCAGATACTGTCCTTTGTACAGATGTGTATGCTCATTTATCAGCTGCATGAATACTCTGGGCGCCCTTGCAATCCAAATTGGAGCACTCTAAACTGGAAACAGCAACTGGGCAGTTGAAAACAGTTTCCCACTCATCTCCTTCTTTGATACTAACACGGTAATATGCGTCCCATAAATCCAGCTTTGTGAACCCCCCTTCTCCAAATGGGCCAGTATGTCTTTCATGAGGGGAAGGTGCAAATGGCACCTTTCATGAGGGGAAGGTGCAAATGGCATTCAGACATATATAATCCACATAGAAATGCAAAGACCCATTATTATTTTCTCTAAATAGGACTGGGGCAGCCATTCTGGGCTTGGCTGGTTGGATAAACCTGAAGCTAGGTTTTTGTGCAGAGCTTGTCTAATTCCCTGGGAATCATCAAGTAGAGCTTCGATTTCAGTAAGTTGGCTCCTGGAACAATTTTGATGGCACAGTTTGTTGGCTGATGGGGAGGGTGTTCATCTGACCCCTTTTCGCTGAAGACATCCCTCAGGTCCCAGTACTCCCTTGGGATGGCCAGTACTGCACCTCCCATGTCCTGGCATAAAACTCCCTTAGTCAAATTCTCGGTTATGCTGGGGCTTGCTACCTGGTGGGAATTTTAATAGTCCCTTTCTCCAGTCCACCCATCGGTTCCACCATTTCCCAGGACAAGAGGCCTCTCCATCCCCAGGAAACTTAAGGTCTCTGAGTGGGCACCCATCTGCATTCCTAAGGGTTTGGTGGTGAATGTGGCAGGAATGCCTCTCACAACTGAATCATTCAGGTGGCAAAATGCAATTGGGGTTTTTAGCCTCCTCAGGCAAATCTCCAGTTTCTCCACCAGAGCTGGACTCACCCTGAGTCTAGAAGGTTTCTTAAAGAGGCTTTCTGTCCAGTTCCTGGAAGTCTGCAAGAAGCTGTGCTGTCTTCCAGCTTTGGGGCATTCCCTGCCCTTGCATCTCTCTGCTGGTCCCTGCTGTTGTTGCTGTTCCTGCTGGGGTGGCCATTACTGTTGCTGTGGTGCCTAGGGATGAGGTTTTCACATCTCCCTCCTCTAGCTGGTTCTGATGCCCATCTGTGAGCCAGGGCCTCTTGTACCTTCAAATTCTGAAATACATCCATCATAAATCGCATGGCTTGCCTCATGAGATCAGCATGATTGGGTTCATCCTTTTCCTTCTCGTTGTCCTCCAGCACTTCCAGCTCCTCCTTCCATTCTTTCCAGCACCTGCTTTGTCCTCCCTTCCCAGTCATCCTTCTTCCCAATGACTATGGACCATCTAGGCTTGGCTGAGTCCTCTAGGCTGGCAGCTTCCTCTGTCCATCCAGCAGAGTTCACGCCTGGCTGAGGCTTAGCAGAGGCTTTGCACCAGCATTTGGTTTCTTCCTGATTGCTGCCTTGTGTTGCCATCATAAGCATGGTCCCCATGGTAGATCAGGTGCCTCTCTGGGTTGACCACTTTGCAGACTCAGCCTAATGTAAAGACCTGCCTCAGCTACCTTCTCAAGAAAGTAAAACTCTTAACTTCTGGATGACATCGCAGTGATATCAGATGTGAGAAGTGGGTCTCCGCGCTCCAAAGCTGAGTTCTCCCTGTTGGCGGACTCCGAAAGAAGCTAAAGCCACCCTGTAGGGGTGGTGAAGAAAAGAGGGGCACCCTGTAGTTCAGGGAGAGCAGTAACTCTCCTGATGGACTCAGGGCTTCTTCCCTGTCCCTTGACAAGGAGAAGAGGCTGCCCTCATGGCTGCCACAAAGCTGGGACAGCCGAGGCAACAAAGAAGTGTGCAGGAGCAGTGCAGATGAACAGTGATTAAAGCTGGGTGAGAAGATTCTTTTTTATTTAGACCCTAACTTTAAGGAAAAAAACAAGGGGAAAATCCAGGAAAAGAGATTCTTTTTTAAAGCGGTGAACTACAATAGAGAGAAAAATCCTAGACCCGAAAGAAAGGAACTAGTGGGAGAAAAGCTAAAGGCCTTTTAAAACATAGAAAATCGAACTTTTAAATTGGGCAGGCATTGTTTTGGAAAGACATTATAAAATGCTGGACTATCTACTTGAATCTACTTGAATAGCTGACTTTGCTTCCATTATCTGAACTAAATTTGGATTAATTAAATCGATAAGACTTGAAACAATGCTGAAACAAGGAGGAAAGCTGGTGAGAAAGTGGGGTCTAGCTGTGGAGCAGGGAGGAAAATCAAAGCAACAACCGGCAGAGAAAAAAAGTTAAGCCGGTGAGAGAGAGAGAGCAGGGAGGAGGACAAAAGACAGAAAAGAGAGAGAGAAGGGCGGGGCTTGGACCGCAGCGAGACGGGAAACTCCGACGGGAGATTTCCGAATCCAGCCGGGGGGGGGGGGTTCTAGGGACCTAACACCGTCTTGGAGGGACGGTAGATAAAGAGGATCGTCTGAGGACTCATGGGAGCCATCGCGATCTCTCGTGGGCGATCGACACGGCTTTTAAACCCTCTTGTTGGAACGGCGGCCAT
>JANHFL010005276.1:95333-108416 GCA_032468155.1 Oxyrhabdium leporinum
GACACCCTCCCCCCTATCAAAATCCAACCCTCACCTCACATGAGCAGACATATCTAGGCAATGGCGACTCTTCACCCTGCAAAGAACCATCAAAAGTTCACGCCACCCTGGACTGGAAAAGACGCTCTGCCTCGAGGAGGATGTGGCTTACAGAGCGCTCCTCGAGAAACAAGAGTTTGCAGGACTGAGACATTTGCCCGGCCCAGCCACTTGTCTCTGCCACTTCTGTTGCCGCCTCCATGGTCTGCTGAGAATGAATGTTTCTCTTGTAGCCAGCCAGGAGGAGAGATCGGCCCTCTTCAAACTCTTGTCTCTCGAGGAGTGCTTGCTGAAGTTTCCCACGCTGCTTCACCGAGAGCACCTTGAGAGACAACAGTTTGAAGGGGGCCGATCTCACCTCCAGGCTGTCTACAAGGGAAACATTCATTCTCAGCCGTATTTGAGATGCATCTTGGAGGTGGCAACAGAAGCAGCGGAGACAAGCTGCCACACTGGGGCAGTGTCTCGGTCACGTGTCTCCCCAAGCGACCAAGGCAAGCAGCAAGCACAGCACCGAGGACTGGAGGAAATGCCCACACCCAGCAAGAGAGGAACTTCTCTCTGCCGCAGTCCGCAAATGAGGAAATGGCATCGCTCCTGTTCCCCATCCCACCCCGAGCCTTGCATGGCAGGTGCGTGGCACCCGAGAACTGGGCCTGGCACATAAAGGCCAAAAGACGACCTTCTGAGCCTTGCCACCCCCCTTGGGACTCGCACGACATGCGCATGGCACCCGAGAGCTAGGCCTGGCTCCTAAAGGCCGAAAGACAGCCTTCGGAGCCTCGCCACCCCCCTGGGGCCTCAATCTCGTGCAGCAGGCACACGCAGCACCCGAGAGCTAGGCCTGGCTCGTGAAAGCTAAAAGGTGGCCTTTGGAGCCTCACCACCCTTCTCACCAGTAAGGCCCATGGCAACTTACCTTAAACTAGGGAGCGAGGAAGCCAGAGCTGGGCCGCGCAGGACTGGGCTGGCAAAGGCCGACAAGCGAGCAAGGGAGCCAAATGTGAGTGGCCAAAGGAGATGAGGCAAGGAGTGGGTGGATCTATAAGATGGGATGCGGCGGGGATGGGTGGAGTGGGGCGAGGCTGGGAGGAGAAGGGCGGGGCCAGCCAGGAGTGCATTTTGAGGGTTTGCCGAACTCCGCAGAGTCTTAGTAAAGTGTTTGCCCGAACCCCTGCGAACCTCCAGCAGCCCACCTCTGCCTTTCCAGGTAAATAAGATTGTTTAGCTATGTGATATTCTATATATTTCTGTTCTTTTTCTTCTTCTTTTTGCGATCAAGTATGCCTGCAAGTAAGACTTTCATATAATTTAAATGCAATCCACATGTAAAGAATTTCCAATTTTTATTTTCACTAAAGGCTATGTCACATATGGAAATTCTTCACAGTCTGTTAAGTATTAGTGTAGCTCAGGTAGTGTATTTGTGTATTCATTTTATTTTCTTTGGTACAGCCAATAAGGGGTTTTTTTTTAATTACATCAATCATCCAGCTGACAATAAACTTGGTGTAGTGGTTAAGATGTTGGCCTAGACATGAAGAGATTGTGAGTTTTAGTCGCATCTTAGAAATGAAAACCGGCTGTGTGTCCTTGGGCCAGTCACTCTCTCAGCCCAACTTCATACGATTCTTCTTGTGGGGAAAATAGGAGGAAAGAATATTATGTATGTTTGCTACCTTGCATTACTTATAAAATAATGGCAAGCCATCTCACTAGGTTTCTAGTTAGTAGACAGAATGATCCAATAGACACAGCACATTGGGGCTGTCAATAAGCCTGACAAGCCAAGCCAAGCAAAACAAAAATAGATTTAAATGGACAGCTTTCAAACTAAACTGATGGCCAGTGTGGGGCGCCTTAAAGATTGCTATGGGACCATTTAATTTGCTGATAATTGCTTTAGATTCATGAGTAAAGAATGAGATGCTAAGTTTGCCCATGACATCAAACTATTCAGAGTAGCAAAATCAAAATAAAATACAAAGAATTCTGAAAAGATATCTCTAAACTAGTTCAGTTGGCCTCAAAATGGCAAATGTAGATCAAATCATGTGGAAAGTGCTCATACACATTAAGTGGATATGAGCTGGGTAGGGTCTCACAGGAAAAGGGTTCTTTGAAATCTTACTAACAAGGTCAAAACAGTATATAACTACTGGGGGGAAAGGGGGAACATTCCAACAGTACCACAACATTATGTGTCTCAGAGCACCTCAAGGGGAAGGGGTTGCTCAGAGTCAACATAGGACCATAGGAGCCAGAGGCTTCTCATCCCTAATGTAGAAAATAGTTAATATAAGGGAGAAAACTGAAACTTAACAAGCTTGCATTAAACAGATTCAAGAACTGACCAAAAGTGAAGATACCAACCATGATCTTTTCATCTGTAAGAGTCCAAGTGTTGGAAGAAATCTCCTTGGTTCATTCCCCAGCTGGCGCTGAGAAGAAATTGACACCAAAGTAAGCTGCCAGAAAGTGGAACTCTTTAATACAGGAAGGCAAGAGGAAGTAGTAACACAGCTCAAGTGTTCCTGGCTAGCCAGCAGATTGGGGAAGCAAGCTCATGCCTTTTTATACTTAATTTTCCTTCCAAGCTCCTACAGTTTGATGGGTTTTGATGTGCCTATAGCTGAAGTGATTGCCCTGGGTTTTTGTTTTCCTGCTTTACTGAGTTAATCCTGGTCCAAGATCTTTTGTTTTTTCCTATCCTAGGGGTTAATCCTGTCAGAGAGACAGGAAAGTGAAGTTCTAGTGTGCTTAGTGCAGAGGTCACCAACCAGTGGTCCATGGACCACTGGTGGTCTGTGAGAAAATTTTGGTGGTCCACAGCATACCTGGGTGGAGGAGCTGCTCCAGGATGACCAATGGGCCAGTCTTGTGACTAGAGCTCTGGAATATGGGACCAGCCAGGCAGCTTGTGGTGGGGCTGGAAATCTGTACCCTAGAGGGAGGTATGGGCAACTTGCAACTTTGCAGGTGGTGAACGTGCAAGGAGTAGCACAGCCCTCGACAGCTGGAATGAGATTATGGTGCTGTTGTGGCAGGGGGGGAGTGGCGGCGCAGGCGGGCTGAAGCAACAGGTGTTGGCAACCCGCAGCTCTTTTGTCCCCCTGCTTTGGCTTCCTGTCAGCTGAACTCACCAGTGCTGGCCCCGTCTGTCACCCTCCCCTTCCACTCCTCACTGGCCTGAGAAGGTAAGGGCAGGGGATGGAGACTCGCTCCATATTCCAGAGCAGGAGCAAAGCTTCATCTCTTGCTGGGTCTCACAGGCGTTTCTTCTTCATGCACGCACCTCGGTCGCTGGGGGAGATGCGTGACTTCCTCTCAGCCCCAAGTCACTGGCCCAACCCAGCCGTTTCTCTCCACAGCTGCTGTTGGCATCTCCATGGCCTGCCCGCTGCTCTTGCAGTGCAGTTAAATTTAGCACTCTTCACAATGGGGGAAATGGCAGAGGAGAAGAGTACCCAGAGCAGTGACTGAGAACAGTGCAGCAGACCATCAGCGGCTGAGAGCAGTATGGCAGACCAACTGAGCAACAGCGGCTGAGAACAATGCAGCAGAGCAGCGGAGCTCTAGAGCAGCAGCTAAGCGCCCAAATCAGCACATCATACCTGAAAACTCAGGCAATGGCCAGGCAATTAAAGGGCAAGAAAGCAGGGAGGAAAAGAACAAGTACATAACACTTGTGGACAGGGAAGACAAGGATAAACTTTCAAGGCAGGGTGATGGTTAAGAGCTACTGTAAGCATCTCCTAGAAAGAAGTCTGACATTTCCAGCATAAAGAAGTGCATAAAACTTCATAAAAAGCCAAGAATTTTTGTAAATTCTAAAATGTTTACAATTTCGGGGGGGGGACGGACTTTTTTTCAAATTTATTTTTTAAATTTTTAACTTTTTTCAATTTTTCAATTCTTTTTTTTTTCAATTTTTTTAATCCTCTTTTTTCATTTTGTTGATTTTTTTTCAATTTTTTTTCAATTTTTTTATTTTTTAAAAAAAAAATTTTAGGTAAACAATTGAAAAAAAAACCCCAGAATACTTATTTTATTTTTTTAGAAATTTTTAAATTCATGAGGAAAAAGAGGGAAAGGGGGGAAAAC
This sequence comes from Oxyrhabdium leporinum, assembly GCA_032468155.1. Classification (NCBI taxonomy): domain Eukaryota; kingdom Metazoa; phylum Chordata; class Lepidosauria; order Squamata; family Cyclocoridae; genus Oxyrhabdium; species Oxyrhabdium leporinum. The sequence continues at coordinate 99,477 of JANHFL010005276.1, forward strand.
AACTCAAGAACCATAGGAAACTCTGAAAAATATTATCATAAAAACACAGTCCAACATAATACCACTGAAAAAGAAAAAAAAAATCCAAGCAACATGGGTTGCACAAAGATCTCTGATAAATTGAAAGACCAAAAGAATAAGGACAAAAAATGGAAAGAGGGACACATAAGTTAAATTAAGCAAAAAAAAAAAAAGTAAGAGAACACCTGTCTGAACTTGATGAATACAAATCACTGGGATCTGACGGATTACATCCCAGAATTCTAAAGGAGCTGGCAGATGTCATCTCAGAACCACTGTACCATATCATTCAAAAATCCTGGAGCACCGGGGAACTAGCAGAGGACTGGAAAAGAGCTAATGTGATTCCCATCTTTAAAAAAAGGGGGGGCGGGAAACAGACCCAGGAAACTACAGATCAATCAGCCTAACATCAATACTCGGGAAGATACTGGAAAAGGTAATAAAAAAACAGTTCTCCCAACGTCTAGAGGTGAGTAAAGTAATAACTAGCAGTCAGCATCAGTTTGTTAAAAACAGATCATGCAAAACCAATCTTATTTCCTTCTTCAACATAGTGACTAAATTAGTAGACCAGTGAAATACTATCTCAGAACTATTGAACCATATATTTCAAAAATCCTGGAACACCAGGGAATTCCTTGAGGAATGGAAAAGAGCTGATGTGGTTCCCATCTTCAAAAAAGGGGGGAAAAACAGATTTCAAAAACTAGACCAATCAGCCTAATATCAATATTTGGGAAGATACTGGAAAAGTATATTTAGACTTCAGCAAGGCATTCGACAAAGTAGACCACAACCTACTTCTTGGTAAACTAGAAAAATGTGGGACAGACATCACCACCACATGGATTGGTACCTGGCTGACAAACCATACTTAATGAGTAGTCCCTAATGGTACTTCATCTACATGGAGAGTAGTAAGCAGTGGGGTACCACAGGATTCTGTCTTAGGCTCAGTACCGTTCAATATAAATGACTTAGATAAGAGAATAGAAGGGGAGCTCATCAAATTTGCAGATGACATTACACTGGCAGGAATAGCCAACACCTCAGACAAGCTCAGAATCCAAAAAGATCTTGACAGACTTGAACACTGGGCCCTATCCAACAAAATAAAATTAAATGTGGAGAAAAGACAGGTTTTAAACTGAGGCAGGGAAAACCAAAGGTACAAGTACAGATTAGTTGAAACCTGGCTCAAAAATAATAACTGTGAGAGGCATGTTGGAGACAATCACTGAAATATGAGCCAACAGTGTGCGGCAGCAGCCAGAAAAGCTAATACAATCCTTGGTTATATAAACAGAGGCATAGAATCAAAATCACGTGATGTATTAGTATTGCTTTATAAAGCCTTAGTAAGGCCACACTTGGAGTACTGCATCCAGTTTTGGTTATTACAAAAAAGATGTTGAGATGTTGGAAAAAGAGCAAAAAAAGAACAACTAAGATGATTAAAGGCCTGGAGATGAAAACATATGAAGAACTGTTGCAAGATTTGGGTTTGGCTAGTCTAGAAAAGAAGGCCTAGGGGAAAACATGATAGCAGTATTCCAATATTTGAGAGTTTGCCACAAAGAGGAGGGAGGATCAACTCCTTTTCCTTGTATCTCCCTGTACAGGGTCTCCTGCTTGAGCAAGAGTTTGGACTAGAAGTCCTCCAACGTTCCTTCCAGTTCTATTCTGATTGAGCCAGATCAAGAGGATTGGAAGCTGGAACAGGAAATAAAGTTCCTGATAGGTACATTCTGCAACCTCGAGGCATGAGACGCCCTGGCCCAAGATGTGAACATCACTGATCAGCCAGCCCTCACCATGGCGACCCTCACCACCTCTTCTACTGTCATAACAGTAACAGCAAGCCCTTCAGCTGCAACAACTGCCCCTACACCAGGCCCTGCAGCCCAATTTGCCCTGGCTGCAGGAACATTCCCGGCTCAACGGAGGGGATGCAAGACACCAGCCTTTGGTGTAAAATTCAATTAAGAACCCAAACAGTTTGGGTTCTTTCTGGCACATGTCTGGATCTATTTGCAGGAGTATGGCCCAGAAAGAGCCATTAAAGAGGCAAAGGTACAGTGCATGCATATGGTGCTGAGAGGGACCATGACAGAATGGATGATCACCCTCCACTATGACGATGTCCCAGATCTGAGAAACTTTGACTGCTTCACGACTTCCCTTAGGAAGCGCTTCAAAGACCTCTTGGCTGACCAAAAAGCCAGATACTACATAAAAACCATCAGCCAGGGCCAGAGAGAAGTGGGCAAGTACATTCAAGGGTTCCATGACCTGGCCTGCTGACCAACTGACTGGCCAGAAGACATCTTATTCAGCTGTTTCTGGGATGGGCTAAGCAATGAATAAGTTAAGGAAAGCCTTCAAAAATGTTGAAGTGAATTGGATACCCCTATCAGAGATGATACGTTGTGGTGTTCCATGTAATTGATAAATATGCACTAAGAACAATTTTGCTAAAGCTTTAGCAGAAGGAACTTTCTGGCATGGAATAAAATGAGCTTGTCTAGAGAATAAATCAGTTTACAACCCATATGACAGTATTTCCCGTGCTTTCAGGCAGCTCAACAATAAAATCCATGGAGATCTCTTTCCAGGGTGATGAAGTTCAGCTACCGTCTGTAACAGTCCTGGAGCTTTTCCTTGTCTTCTTTTCACTGCAGCACAGATAGGGCAGCTAGCCACATAACTCTCAATGTCTTTCTTTAAAGATGGCTACCAAAATTGTCTCTTTGTAAGGTGCAATGTCTTTACAAATCCAAAATGACCAGCTAATTTTGAGTCATGGCATCTTTGCATAAGTCCCAATCTCTGAGTGGCTGGTACATACAATTTTCCTCCCACCCAAGCCAAACCATCCTTTACATCACAATTCCCTTTGTGACTTACAAACCAATCATCGTTAGTGATATCTTGTTTAAACGCAAGCAAAATGTCATTGTCTGATAGTGTCTTTTTAGATTTGTGCTCTGGTGATCACTTTGGCTGCAGTTTGATCACTTTGCAAAATAGGTTTCACAACATCCAATTTTATGCTATCATATTGTGGTTTCCTGGATAAAGCATCTGCCAGGAATTTTTTTCCCCTGAGGGATGTATTTTAATGTGAAATTAAAATGCTTGAAATACTGTGCCCACCTTACTTGCTTTGGGGACAGCTTCTTTGGGGTTTTTAGTGCTTCCAAGTTCTTATGGTCAGTCCATACCTCAAAGGGTTTTCACTTCCCTCCAGAAAGTGCCTCCAAGTGAGAAGAGCCCTTCTGACTGCATAGGCTTCCTTCTCCCATATCGCCCACCTTTGTTCAGTTTCATTTAATTTTTTAGATGTGTAGGCACATGGTTGAATTTTCCCTCCTTCATTCATATGAAGTAAAACAGCTCCTATAGCCACATCACTAGCGTCTGCTTGAATAATAAATGGCTTTGCAGGATTGGGGTGTTTCAGAATAAGTTCTGCAGAGAACAACTGCTTAAGTTTTTCAAAAGCAGCTTCACATTCCATTGTCCAGTTCAAAGGTCGCTTCAGTTTCAGATTTCCCTCCCCTTTCGTTTTCAACAAGTTAGTGATGGGGTAGGCAATTTGTGCAAAGGCGGGAATAAATTGGGAAATCACAATAAGCTTTGCAATTGCTTAAGCGTGTGGGGTGGAGCCCAATTGATTATGGCTTGTACTTTTTGAGGGTCCATTTCTATGCCCTGATACAAAATACGATACTCTAAATAGCCTAATTTCTCTTCATGGAATTCGCATTTAGAGAGTTTGACATAGAGTTTAGCGAGCGAAGTTTATTCAACACAGCTCGGAGTAATTTTATATGCTGCACCTTCGTTTCTGTATAAATCAAAATGTCGTCAAGGTAAACATGGACTCCCTTATATAAATGCTCATGAAGTACTTCATTAATTAATTGCATAAAAACTGCAGGGGCTCCCTCTAAGCCAAATGGTAATATCTTAAATTGGTAACAGCCCAAAGGTGTATTGAACACAGTTTTCCACTCATCCCCCTCCCTTATTCTGATTCTGTAGTAGGCTTCTCTCAAGTCCAATTTGGAGAAAATTTTCCCCTTTGATAGGTGTGCCAACACATCATTCATGAGTGGAAGGGGGTACATATTTTCCACACTCACTGCATTTAAGTTACAGTAGTCAATGCATAAACATAAAGAGCCATCTTTCTTTTCTCTGGACAACACTGGTGCCGCTATCTTAGGTCACGCCAGTTCGATGAATCCCCTCTCCAAGTTTTTATCAATGAATAGTCTTAATTCATTCAGTTCTTTTGGGGACATACTGTACATCTTTGGTTTGGGAAATTTCACCCCTGACAAAAGTTCAATAGCGCAGTCCGTGGTGTGGTCGTGGTGGTGGTGGGGGTTTGTCAGAGGCCCTTTCACTGAAAGCCTCTGCCAAGTCTTTATATTCCTTAGGGATTGCATGTTCTGGTATTCCCCACCCAGGGCTAGCCATTTCTCCCCCCTGTATTTCCTTTTCGGTGTCTGCAAAAGTAACATGCATCTGCAAATGGATGGAACTTTTAGTCCAGTTCATTCTAGGATTCCATTTCTTTAGCCAACCCAACCCCAAAACTAAGGGCCATTCCATTCCGGGTGCTACGATGAACGTAAGATTTTCCTGATGACTGTCCATAGTCATTTGTAATGGCTCTGTAGCAAAAAGGGCTGGCTCTCCCCTGGCTATTGAGCCGTCAAATTGGCAGAAAGCAATTGGGGTTTTCAGCCTTCTCAGGTGTATCCCCAGTTTCCCTGCAAGGGTTGGGCTGATTAAACACCTGGTACACCCAGAGTCTAGGAAAGCAGAGACGTTTACGTCTCTGCTCAAACTGGGTATAAACAGTCTCAAGGGGAAAGTGAGCAGTTTGATGGGGTTGCTTACCAGCGATTCATCTTCTGGATCACTCCCAAAAAGATTCAGGTCCTCTTGGGGGCTGCCCGGAGTTCCATCTCCCAAACGAGGGGGAGTTTGAAACTCAATAGTCCCCCCGCTTCTCAGGGCAATTTTGGGTCTCCTGGGTCCAGGTGTTGCAGGTTTCCCCACTGTTGGCCATTCCGGCCTTCTGGCAGGGGCTTTGGAGCGACATTCTGCTGCTCGGTGCCCTTCTTTCCTGCATTTGAAACATGTCAGAGCCTTTGGGGGATAGGCAGTCGGTGACCTAGCTGGATCACGGGTTCCCTGAGGAGGGGATCTTTTCCAGGAACGGCCACCATGATTCTTGCTTCTAGCCATGTCGATCCCCGCTTCTTCTGCAGTGAGCTACCACTCTTGCAGTTGCTCAAGGGTTGCTCTTGCCATGCAAGCATTGTCGAGATCATCGTTTAGCCCATCTTGGTAGCAGCTTACCAGGATATCTTCTGGCCATTTCACGTGGCAGGTGAGCTCCCTGAATTCCTCAGTGTATTCTCCAATGGATCGTCGCCTCTGTTGATTAAGGGCTTGATTAAGTCGTGGGCTTTTCTATTTGCTAGAGGGTCCTTGAATCTGTGGCGTAAGGCTGTCATGAAGCAGTCAAAGTCACACAATTCCACAGCAGTGGTATTATGCAAAGCCACCATCCATCTAGCAATGGCACCTTCCAAGGCGAGGGTCATGACTCGAATTTGGGGCCCATGGGAATGTAAATCATGCCCATACTCAAGTGATACATGCATCATGAAGAATCCCAGCTGCTGTGGGTCTCCATTAAACTTCACCCCCAGGGATGGCATTTTCCTCTTTATCTGTGGTCCTCTAGGCGGCACGGGAGGAATCACTGCTGCACCGATGGCTGGAAGGGGATCTGCAGCTGTACCTGCGAGGACCTCGGTGGCTGCGGAGGCTTGGTCAACAGCGACCGGGTCTGGGGTGGCTGCTTCAGCAATGTCGGCTGGCACTGCTGCTCCCATACCTCGAGGTGGCCGTTCCCAATCCCCCCGGAAGTTAAGATTGTCAAGGATTTTCATCACTAGTCATGTGATGTGCCTCTGCAATTTATCTTCTCTGAGGGGATCTGTGAAGGTTTTCTCTGGGTTGTAGAGGGCTTCCAGCTCCAGTTTCCACCCGGGTTTTCGGCTGCCATGGGTCATAGTTACACCACGGGTTCTGCCATCCCAGCCTTCTTTCTGTCCTATTTCCAGCGACCAGCAGGGCACCCTCGGCTCTCTTTGGGGTGTCGCTCCCTCTCCCAGGGAGGCGAGCACTGGGCGTTCTTCAGTTTGTGGGGTGGATGACATTTCCTCCTGGGCTTCGGCTCCCCTTTGCTCATTGCTTTCTTTGGACATCGTTGCAAGGTCCCCCATGGTAGGGTGAAAATTGCTTCTCCAGGTTGACTGTTTTTTGCAGAAGCTGCTTTATGTCAGGTCCCCCCTCTCCTCTTTACTCAAGAAAGCAGAACTCTTGAAACAAAGTATTTCAAACAGGATATTTTTATTGAGCAGAAGTGATAGCAGGACAAAGTGAAAGCAGCTTCTAAAGCCCCCTTAGACAATACAGTTAACTTAAGGCACTTGTAACCCCTCCCTATAGTCTGATGTGTATTCAGCCAATCCACAGATGCAAAGATGATTTAGAAATGGTCGTCCTGAAGAAGAGATAACAGCTTTTTCTCAGGAAATCGAAAGAAAGTGGAAAATGAATGTGTAGGAAAGCGAAAGTTTTATAGAGACCCTCCATCAATTGAATGGCAGTATCACTTTGGGGATCTGACAGGAGATCTTCTACTCCAACTCTTTGCTCAAGCCCGAAACCCTATACCATTTCAGACAAATGGTTGTCCAGTCTCTTCTTAAAAACATCCAGCACCCACAGCTTCTGGAGGCAAGCTGTTCCACTGGTTAATTGTTTTCACTGTCAGGAAATTTCTCCTTAGTTCTAGTTTGCTTCTCTCCTTGATTAATTTCTTATTAATTGCTTCTTGCCCTGACTTTCAACAGAGATCCAGTGCAGTAAAATTTCCAGCCAAATACAAGGAAGAAATGCCATTTCTTTTTACTAAATTTAACCATAGATCTAAAACTCTGAATAAGTTTGTGTTTAATTCCCCTTTGCTGTGTCTCCTGAAATCTTGCACACCCTGCTTTTGTTGATAAACCAAGGTGTGCATCAAAAGCACTAATGCATATAAGCTGTTATTTTTTTCTTGATGAGTATGGTTCACAAAGGATCAAATTCATCTGAAAGGAATCATTAAAAGGGGAAGGGAGGAGAGAGAAAACTGGACAAGGGCAGAAAAGTGTTTGTGCAGGAAGAAAATTTAAATCCTTGCTTTTTTGAAATCCTTCCCCAAGGTGATATGATCGGTCCAAGAGCTAATTGACCCTGTTCAAGGATCTTGTAGCTTGCTGGGTTTCACAAGCAGGGGGTACAGTTTCATTAGCAGGGAAACAAGTGCCTTGTACTGTTCTTTATCTTGTGTTACAGTTAAGAACCCAGAAATGACCTATTCTGATTATAATTGCTATTAAAACTATAAAGTATATGGCCATTAAAAATCAAGAGAATTTCAAAATAAAACCTAACCTTTGTTCCCCTAATAGTTCTATCACTGTTTTCAGACCTCTCACTATTCCTGTCTGTCCCGTTCCCCCCACCCCCCAAAAAACAAAAAAACAAAAACAAAACCAACCCTACCACCTCAACACAGTAAGAAATATCACTGCCAGGGGCAAACAGTTCATTAAATCTGGACAGCCTTACTTTGAATATCATTTATGTTGCTGTTTAGGAATAGGTGTCAGGGTTCCAAGTAATGCACCCATAGAAAGCAGAACTCTGAGGCAGGTAGATTCCTCAAAGAACAATTTATTGGATACATCATATTGGCACAACTGGTGAAAACTGAGTTTGAAAGTTCCCACAGTTTTCACTTAACTAAAAAGTGAAAGTTCTCCTTTCCCCCATCTCCAGGCATCAGTCACATTGTCCAATAGCAGTGTCAACTGGCTGCATGGTTATTATACTCCTCCTCTTCCCTGCCACCTGTTGAAATGTCCTTGGTTCCCACAGAATTTTTTTTAATTTTGACTACAAAACCCCAGCTAACTATTTTTCCCCCTTCGCTCTCTTGTGGCAACACTGAAGCTGAAAAAATGGCCCCAGCCAGGTTTGCTTCAGGGTTGACAGTTGGACCTTCCCCCTTAATTCAAGAGGAACTCCTGAGAAAGAAAGAAAACCAAGTGATTGAATTAACATTCAATCAACCACCTCTCCCCCCCCCCAGAAGTCCCTTTGGCTTTTGAGGGTATTTGCCATGGAACTGTTTGACTAACCTGTCTGCTTTTACCTCCCAGCTCTTTACCCATGTGGCTTCAGAGAGCGGGTATCCCTTCAACTCTACTAAGTATTGTAACCCCCCCTTGTACAATCTAGAATCTAAGATTCTCTTTAGTTTGTAATGCGTTTCCCCTTGCACTGTGATCAGTTTTGGGACTACCCAGTCTACTGGCCTCAGCTGGGAATCTATGGCCAGTTTTAACAAGCTGCTGTGAAAAACCTACTTTCCCTAGTAGGCTGGGCAGTTTTAGCTGTACTGTAACAGGGTTAATCACTTTCACTATTTGGAAGGGCCTGATGAACTTTGGTCCTAATTTTTTGCAGGGAAGTTTTAACCTCAAGTATTTTGTCGAGAGGTAGACCCTGCTTCCTAATTGGAAAGGCTTTTTGGGGGCTTGGTGTTTATTGGCTTGCACTTTATGGGTCTTTGCTACTTCTTGAAGGGCTCGCATTGCATTTTCCCAGGCTTTTTTCAGGGACTCCATCCATTCAGCTAAAGACATGGAGGAGGATGGCTCCCTAGGGAGCATGGGGACAAATTTCATGCTACCGGTGACTTGGAAAGGGGTTAGACCTGTGCTGTTTACTGAAACCCTAGAGGAACACATTAAACTAGTGCGTTCAGTGCAC
>JANHFL010005276.1:126836-137739 GCA_032468155.1 Oxyrhabdium leporinum
AACCCGCCCCGAGTCTTCGGAATGGGGCGTTAAATCACTTTAAAAAAAAAAAAAAAAAAAGCAGGGAGGAGATGAATAGTTAGGCTAAATCTACTTTATTGTAAATACTGTATAATCTTGTTTTCCTATCGTTGGGGAAAGAGATAAAAACAGGAGAAGCAGATATTGATTTGTGTATCTTGATACCTGGAAGTGCTTCCCTAGTATTTTCATGAATGTTCATGAGTATTTTTTTCAATTTGACTTTTTTTACTAATTAATTGAAGTATAAAATATAAAGAAAACAACATGGAAAAGGAAGAGAGGAAGGGGAAAAGAGGAGGTATAGTGTAATGGGAGGAAAAAAATGAAAAAGGCATCAACGTCCGACACACTTTGGCACAGTCGAAGGTAATAACATTACAACCACAACATTTTGCTTTTACACAACAATATGTACAAAATATTTCTACAACAATAAGCCTATCTAATTTACAAAAACAGAATCAAAGTTTCATTTTTTTTCTCATTGCAGACAGAAAATCTGGAACCAATTTCAAGCAAGTGACAAAATTAAATATAATATCTTATTTGGATGAAATTATCATTTTCACCTTCTTATGGGGAATAATATATCATTCATTCATAGTAGTTTCCTCATGTTTCCAGTACTGTGCAAATACAATTCTTGCTGCTGTCAAAACATGTAATATTAAATATAGGTTCCCTTTCTCATACTTTGCAGGTATTATGCCTAGCAAAAAAAAATGTCTGGCTTAAAATCTTATGTGTTGTTTTAAGTCCAAACATGTATGTATTTTTGTCCGATATTTCTTTGCTTTTACACACATCCACCACATATGATAATATGTCTTGGTGTCCTGTTACATTTCTAAGATCTGGTGGACATGCTTTTAACCATCTTTGCTAATCTTGCCAGTGGTAGATGCCACCTATAAAACATAGATTTTCCTTATTTGTAGTTGCTGTTGTTAACTTACAATTTCTTTCCCAAACCTTTTGCCATTTGTCTACATTTATAGTATATCCAGTTTTCCCCCCATACTATCATTGTCTCTTTTACCTGTTCATCTTCCATTTTTAAGCATAACAAGAAATTGTATATTTTCTTTATCAAGTTTTCATCTACTCCTAATATTATTTGATCAAATATGGTAAGCTCTTTATAGGAGCCATAATCCTTAATATCTTTCTCATATCTCGATTTTATTTGCATATGCGGCCACCATGATAAGTCCACACCTTAATTCTGTAACTCTTATTTGGTTTAAGCTCCCCTTCCACATTTAAAGTATCTTTATATGTTAATTTTTTTTCTAGATTTACTACATTTGGATGTAGAAATGCTTCCATTGTTCTTTGCTTTCACCTTTTCCCATGCTGAAAGTAGAACATTTCTTATATAGTGTTCTTGAAAGTATCGATGAGTTTCGTTTTTGTTATGCCATAAAAAAGCATGCAATCCTAATTGGAGATCATGGCCTTCTAAAAGCAGTAGTTTGTTATGTCTAAGAGTTATCCATTCCCTCACCCATGTTAATACTGCTCCGGCTGCTGCTGCCTTACTCTGCCACCATCATGGCTCTCCAAACCGGGTCGCCAAGGATACTGTTTGGGCTTCGTCCTCCACCCTCCCACTGCCTCGCTTACTGGCTGCAGCACCAGTGCATTGCTCAACCTTCTGCTTCGTTGTGAGCAAGGAGAAGAAGCTTTGTCCTCCGCCCCCACCCCCCTGCCCCATTTTGTCCATTGTGGCTGCAAAAAAAATTAAGACCTCCCCAAATATAAGACCTGGTGTTTGGAAGCTTGGCTTCTAAAACTGCTTAAAAGCTGTTGCTGTTATCGGAGGATCTTGAGGGATGATTCTGGGGCTTTCCTTAACCTCGGAAAGTCAAGCAGAGAAAAGGAAGCCTGTTCCTCCTGTTGTTAAGTTGGAAAAACAACAGTCCAGAAAGAGGAGATTCTCTGGGCATGTCACCTGCTGGCTATGTCACCCACTCTTTTTCCCTTCCTCTCTTCTTTCTTTTCCATGTTTTTTTTTTCTTTGTATTTTATACTTCGAAAAGCTAAGAAAAATGTTAAATTGAAATGCTCATGAGTGTGAGCAGGGCTGACCTTTGACTGACCCTTAAAGAATCACAAAAACCATTTGGTTACTATGTCAGATGGAAATCCCACAGAATCTCTTGCAAACATGAAATGTTGGGGCCACTGGTAGATGGTGTGTCTAAGACACGCTAGGCCACTTGATCAAGGCAAGTTGATACTATTGAAGGTTAGCAGAATCAGTCAAGGAGATAAACATGCCCTTATTGGCTGTCAGCAGTAGGCTATGAATTCTGCCCTCTTTATCATATAATGTGTTGCGTCCACCTAGGGAAATGTCCAATCAAGAATTTTTACTTTGGCTTTTAGTCCCAGAGGTGCTTTTTTCAAGAGGCAACTGGACATTCTTGTTGTTGAAGAAACTTCTTGGATGAGAAGCGAAACGTCTTCAAAGAAAAACCAGAAAGTCCAGTTGCCTTTTGAAAAAACACCTTTGGAACAACTATGACCATGTATGACTGAGAATCTCCATACACAGTTCTGCTTTTAGGATTTTCAGATTGAAGGAGATCTTGCAAATTCTATCGAGTCTGCTCACAGGGATTCTTCCTTGTTTAGGGTCCTGTGTCCTTTGAGGAAGTGGCCATCCATTTCAACAGTGAAGAGTGGTTGCTGCTTGATCCCAGCCAGAAAGCCCTGTATCAAGAAGTCATGTTGGAAACGTCTAGAATCGTGGCCTCTTTATGTAAGGGTTCCTCTATACGTAACTTGTTAACAATGATTTCATCTCTTCTTTTTTCCTCTTACATTAATTCCAGTCCCCCTTCGTGATCTTCTAAGTAGCACAGTTTCATTTAGAAGGAAGAGATCAGTGTGGTGACCAGCAGGGGTTGACATTCAGTCTTGTGGTCATCCTTGGGCCGTGGGTCATTACTGCAACGTTATTGGGAAGATGTTCATGGAGAGGATGTTTTTGCCTGTTGCAGTTGTCTTACTCAGCAAGAAATTTTGTCTTGCTTTGTGTTGCAATGACTTACATTGTCTTATTGAATGCAAATTGGGTGGGTCATAGTTGAGACAATTTCTGTGCCACGTCCTGATGTCAAGACTTGTTTTTGCTTTAAATTTTTAATTGCCAAGAATGAGAGTTAGATGAGCAGCCATACTAGTCTCTTAAGTTAATAAGTAATAATCATGCTGTCACTTCCCTCGTTGTTTTCTCCACAGGTGCCCAATAGTAGATAAATTTATGCATAGGGACACCAAAGTGGATGTTGTAAATTATTCTAATTTATTTTTCTTCCCCTGCAAGCAGTTGATGCGCAGAAGAAGGAAAATGACCAAGAGCCAAATTTAATACCATTGCAAATAATTAAAACTGAAATTCCTGAGGAAACATCTACAAATAAGTGGGGAAGGAGGAAACCTGAAAAGAAACACAAGTGGAGAGAAAAATCTATTCTTGAATGTGTGGAAATGGATCATTTCCTGATCCAACTTGATTCCAAAAAAAATACAGGGAATTGTCAAAGTAGAAAAAGATTCAAAGCAAACCACAATGTTAGTAACCACTGCAAAACTGGAAAAAGCTCCAGCAGTAATAATCTTACTTCACATAAAATGAAACAGACAAGGGAGAAGCCCTACAACGATGTGGACTGTGGAAAAAGCATTGGGAGAAGAAGTAATTTAACTTCTCATAAAAAGATCCACAAATGTGTAGATTGTGGAAAAAGGTTCAGTAGGAAGGATTCCCTTACTTCCCATAAAAGGATACATACAGGAGAAAAACCCTTTAAATGCATAGAATGTGGGAAGGGGGTCAGCCAGAGCTGTGACCTTATTTCCCATAAAAGGATCCACACAGGAGAAAAACCCTATAAATGCCTAGACTGTGGGAAGGGCTTCAGCCAAAGCAGTGGCCTTGTTTCCCATAAACGTGTCCACACAGGAGAAAAACCCTATAAATGCACAGAGTGTGGAAAGAGCTTCAGTGTAAAGAGTTCTCTTACTTGTCATAAACGGATCCACACAGGAGAAAAACCATTTAAATGCATACAGTGTGGGAAGACGTTCAACAGTAGTAGTTACCTGATGTGTCACCAAAGGATACATACAGGGAGAAAACCTTATAAATGTGTGGATTGCGGACAAAGTTTCAGTAGGAAGGATTCCCTTACTTCCCATAAAAGGATACATACTGGAGAAAAACCCTTTAAATGCATAGAATGTGGGAAGAGCTTCAAAAGTAGTAATTATCTGATGTGCCACAGAAGGATCCATTCGGGGGAAAAACCTTATAAATGTGTGAATTGTGGGGAAAGGTTCAGTAGGAAGGATTCCCTTACTGCCCATAAAAGGATACATACTGGAGAAAAACCGTTTAAATGCATAGAATGTGGGAAAGACTTCAGGCAAAGCTGTGAACTTATTTCCCATAAACGGGTCCACACAGGAGAAAAACCCTATAAATGCCTTTACTGTGGGAAGGACTTCAGGCAAACTGGTGACCTTATTTCCCATAAACGGGTCCACACAGGAGAAAAACCCTATAAATGCCTGGAGTGTGGAAAGAACTTCAGTGTAAAGAGTTCTCTTACTTCTCATAAACGGGTCCACACAGGAGAAAAACCATATAAATGCATGGAGTGTGGAAAGAGCTACAAAAACAGCAGTTACCTAATCCTCCATAAACGGCTCCACACGGGAGAGAAACCCTATGCCTGCCTGGACTGTGGAAAGAGCTTCACTATCAAGAATTCTCTTGTTTCTCATGAAAAGATCCACACAGGAGAGAAACCCCATGAATGTAGAGAGTGTGGGAAGAGCTTCAGCCAAAGCAGACAACTTATTTCTCATAACAGGATCCATACAGGAGAAAAACCTTATAAGTGTACAGAGTGTGGAAAGTCTTTTGCTGCCAGTAGGTCTCTGACTAAGCATAAAAAGAACCACGCAGGAGGGAGCTCTCAGGGTTCCGACAGATGCCGTAATTAACACATGCCCTATAAATGACTAGAATGTGGAAAGAGCTTCAGATTTAAAAGTCACCTTACTTCCCATAAGAGGATCCACACCAGAGGGAAATAAAATTCCATAGTATGTGGAAGGAGTTTTAGTGAAAACAGAATGCTTCTTAAGAAAGAATCCACAGTGGGCAGGAAAATATCTTGTGGACAGCAACCAACTTATTTTCCTTACAGACAAACAGAAAATTGAATTGACAAAGAAGATAGACCTTCAGGTAGTCAAGAAAGTTAAATATTTGGGAGTATACTTAACAGGAATATGTGCAACAGTTAAAGAAGGTAACTATAAAAGATTAATACAACAAATGAAATTGGACTTGGAGAACTGGAAAATCTTGCAACTCTCAGTGAGAGGAAGAATAGCAACCAAAAAATCCTGCCGAAAGTACTTTTTTTGTTCTAAACGGGAGGGAGATCCCTTTAGGGACAGAAGTGTCCTTAATTTGTGTAAAAGGATCCACTGTGATATGAAACCAACTAAAGCAGAGTTTGTCAAACTCAAGATCCTCAGGCTGGATACAACCTGCGATGTGGTCGGATCTGGCCTGCGTGTCCATCCTGGAAATGATAAGGCGCTGGCTTGTATTGCTTCAGCCTGACCCAACACATCCCGGCGGGCGCGCATGCACATAAGATGCGGCGGGTGGACATGCACACGCCATTCCAGCAGGCGCACGTGAGCAGCAAAGTCTGGCACATGCCTAGATGTGGTAGGCCAAGTCTGTGCGCTCATGCGCCTACCGCTTCCTGTGCACAGGCGTGCCTGCCAAGATGGCATGGGCAGGGCCTGTGCGCACGTGTGCCCAACACCCCCTGCCCACAAAGACATCTGCCATGATGGGATGGGCAGGGCCAAAACACATGGGCTGGCCCCTTACCATTTCCATGGCTGACGCATTTACTGGCTTTTCAGGTGTGTGTCTGCATGGGGGTAGGAGGTATCTGGCAGCAAGGACTCTGCAGCTGGCCCTCCAAGAAACAGGCATGGCGGTGTCAGCACTGGCCACAGTCATGGGGAGAGGCACTTGATGTGCACCACTGGGCACGCCTGTTCCATTCCATATGGCTGGGACAGGGCAGGTGGCTGCCTGGCACATCCAGCAGGCCGGATCGTGTGCCTTTCCCCTGCACCTCTGTCTCCAACTATCGCTGTAGCAGAGTGCAAAGATATGGTGAGGAGGGCATGGGGTAGCTACTGCCAGACACCATCAGCCTGCCTACTCAGTCCCATTTGTTTTGCTTGTGTTTGAAAAGCAGGTCACTTCTGGTCATCTCTGCCCCCTCGTGGGTCTTGTCCTTAGCCAGCATGTGAAGCATGTTCCTGTTGCGCACCCCGGCACCATGGAGGCTGGCAGCAGGTCACGCATGTCACTTATTATTAGGCCACTGCCATCGCCATCCAGAGCACCAGGCTGGCCCAGCCGAAAGGAGGCATAGCAGCCAGCTAGAAAGACCGAGTAGAGGTAGCATAGCACGTTCAGTCCAAGAAGGAAAATGGTGGCCACCGCGAGCGGTGAAAGCTGGAACCCCATCAGCACTACGGCCGGCCAAGCCCAGCCGGGATTGCATGCCTCTGCCCCCATCTCTGCTGGGCCTGGTTGCTGATGGGTATCTGGCTTTCCCCACTCGCGGTGGTTGTTTTTTGCCTGCTGAGCATGTGTGTGCTTTAGCACCTCTACTCAGCCTTTCTCGCTGGGTACTTTGCCTCCTTCGGGCTGTACGGGTCTGCCGAGTGGCGGTGGAGTTGTCACCAATGATGTGCCTCTTTCCCCAGGCTGCTTGGCGGGGAGAGTTGAGCCACCCTGTGAGGCAGCAGCTCCAGAGCACTTTCGGGGCACGGCCCGACCGACACAGCTCCTTCAGATAGAGCCTCCAAGACTATGGTTCCTTCCCTGGACTGAAGGCAGCCTTCTGTCTTGCAGCACCACTGCCACATCTCCATTCCAAGCTGAGAGTTGCAGCCAAATTCCCTGCTTGGCTGGCGTTCCTGGAAGGTGCAGCTCAGCTGCTGTTCCTGGGAAACGAAGGGGTGTCTCAGGGGTAAAGGGCTTCCCTGCGTACAACCGGTGAAGTAGACGTCACTGCGTGAACCGGTGCCCAATTTATCCAGACTTGTGACAGACGCTGCTTCCTACCCCACCACCCGCCATGATTTGGGGAAGCCCAGCCAGATGCTGCATGCTGGGTCTGATAGCATGTAGGGAACTGCCGCACCCTCCCCAGCTTCCTGCCTGGCCTGCTACCCAATGCATCTCAGCACCACTGTGAGCCACTACGATTGGGTGTAAGAGGGGAACACGATCCACATGCAGGCAAAGGGGAGGGAACTACGAGGGGGCCACGATGACCAACGGCAACCTACTCTCCAACCACAAGCCAAAACATCCAGTGGTACGCATCACATTCCTCCCGCCCGCCTCTGCTTGCTGCTTGGACAGCCAGTCCAGTGGTGGCAGCGGGCATGGAGCCGCAGCATGTGCCAACTGAGAAGCTGACATGCTGCATCTACAGCCAGAAAGCTTTCCTGCCCCCGCCCCCCAAAGGGGGACAAGCACATAGTGGCCAATGGGTTTCCAGCTTTAGCTGCCCTGTCCCCTGCCTCACTTCACCTAACCCTGCGGGACAAGACTTCCACCCACCGCCCCACCCACCAGAGACCCCTGGATTCCCTGTCCAGCCCACACAGGCACCATCCAAAGGAGCTGCGCCAAGCCGGCCATGCCTCCTGGCCACACCCAGTTGGTCGAAGCGTGCCCCCTTCTTCCAGCCACACCTTCACCTCTGTCCCCTGGAGGACACCCAAAGTACTGATCCAGCCCCCAATCAAATTGAGTTTGACAGCCCTGATCTAAAGATATGGAGTGTAAAAAGAATAACATCTGTGGAAAAATGTGGTGAACAGTCTTCTTTCAGAGTATTGCCATAGGAGCAACTGAATAAATGTATGTGTCAGCCTTGGAAGCCATAATTGTGAGGCCCCTGCTGCTGCCACAGATTAGCACATGGGAATCAGGGAAGGGGTTCTTCTCATACACTGAGGGGTTAGTCAAAACAAAATTATTTGCAAATGTGTCAAGGTCATCCTAACCAGCACCTGGAGGAGGAGTGACAAGAGGAGAGAGGAAGTTGACATCAGAAGAGGATTGGGGAATGTGACCTTTAATGATGGCTTGGAGGTGGATCTTTGATTTCTTTTGGGTGTGGAAAAACCTGGGCTTTCAGATTCAGGTTTTTCCCAGATGTGCCAACATGGGTTCTTTAACCTTTGTCTGAGTGCTGAATAAATTATTGGAACTTGGATGGAACGCTAACATCGAGTTTGACACCTCTGGTATAAGGTCTCCTGCTCAAGCAAGGGGTTGGATTAGAAGACCTCCAAGGTCCCTTCCAATTCTATTATTTTATGTTCTAAGTCCATGTGAGCATTATAATTACAACAATTAAAAATCATCATTCTGGGTGTAGCCATCCTTGGGCAGGAGTGGGAGAAAATCTCTGGATGGAAAACTTTTGTTTAGCTTCCTGCTGAGTCTTTATAACACTTCATTATATTTATTCTCCTGATAAGCCATAGAGACATCTTTAAAGTTGCTGAATTAGCATTTAAGTCAACCCTTTTATTGTTCTTTGGACATGGCACACTGTCACTTTCTATCTGCAGATTCTAAAGAGAGCTGGCAGTAAATAAATAATGCATCAGGCATATTGCTTCATGAAATTTGTTCCTAAAGAAAAACTTACTAAGCTCGGTGATGACAGAGATCCGTTTGGAAAAAGTGCGTGATTGAACTCCAACTGAATCTTCACTGAATTCCTGTGGATTAACTTTTGATATCAGTGTAAGAGGGATGGGGGGGGGAGAGAAAAGAAACAAAGAAAGTCAGGCATAAATATAAGAGATTCTGAGTCTGCCAACAAATGCTTCTTAAGCATTATTTAATTCAAACAAAGAGACATTTCTTTGGCCTTCAGTTCAGTTCCAGAACTTCATTATCTTGGAAGCTTTGCAGAATTACAAATGGGACTCATTTTTCCCAGGTTGTTTTTCTTTTTTCTTAACAACCCAGTTTAATTCACTTCTTAATTAATGTGCTGTACAGAATGCAACTATTCAATAGATTAGGTTTTCTCTGATGTTGCGGTATGGCACTTGCCTTTGAAATTGGAAAGGTATATTTTGGTGGTAAGATGTGTATGTGAATGGCAATAAATTCACATGATTAAGTGTAAGGCTTCTTAGCTTTACTTCTCCCCCAACCCTTGCACAAAACAGGAAGTAAAGGGACTGATAATTACATACATGTAAAACAGACATAGATTAGGGAACTGGTCGGATCTGCCCCAGTCTAATCCCTTAGGGAAGAAAACCCCTTGACTCCATTTGGTTGAAGTGAAAGGTACTAAGAGATGCTGGTTGCAGTAAAGTCAGGTGGAATCTGAATTTCCCACACAACAAGACAAAGCTATTTCTTTCAGTCCCATCCCTCTCCCCATAACCAGTCCAAACCCAGCCAATGCTATGCCATGGGGATGTTTTGGGAATGCTGAGGTATTTGGACTAGTAACATTCCACACTCAGGGTAAATGGCCTTGAAGATGTCTGGCATGAACTGGTTCCACATTGATTTGTTTTTCTTTAGCTATCATTCCCACTCCCGAATTCCCACACAAAAATGCATACAGGTTTATTGCCCATTTGTCCTCCTCTCATGCTTCCACCCCCTCACAGTCCTTTGATGGCAGGACACCACCATGGCGCCAAGCCAAAGATAGTGGACCTGACATAAACACAGATTTCACAACTTTTGATCAGTTGTGTGGGACTCTCTTTACTGCTTTTTCAGAGATGGTACAAAAGCTTTATATATTTGGTACCAATTTGGCTACTTGGTTTGCTCACTGCTTTCCTTAGCCAACCAACAGCTTTGCTCATTGGCCCTCTTAAAGGAATATGAAGAAAAAAACATTGCCGTTACTTTCTTTTATTTCTGTTACGATGCTTTAAACTACTGCAACATGATAGGCAGTAGCAACAAACACACATATTTATATCTGCCTCCCCCCACCCATTGATTTCTCTCAAGAAAATCCCAGGAAAATTCTCTTCTTCCCCTGGCTGCAATGACAAATCATTTATCCTACAGCAGTAGTTCTCAGTCGGTGGCCCGTGGACCTCTGAGTGGCCATGATGTAATTACAGGGGGTCTGCAAAGGCTTGAAAAAAACATTAGGATTTAAATCTTGTGTTAAGTCTTGAGGGTCTGTGGCCATGATCTATGGCCACAAAAGGTATTTAAACAGGCTCCATGATGAAAAAAAGGTTTAGAACCACTATCCTACAGCATACTGATGCTGTATCAGGAATTGGGAAGTTATCAATGTGGAAAATCCATTATCTTTACTGATCTACCTTAAAAATATTCCTTTTGCTTTTTACTAAAATCAGCAAAGTTTCAGAAAGGGAGAGACGTAGACATTTCTGGGGCAATTTAGAGATTGTATAAGACTGAAACTCTGCTTCATCCTGAAAGGGAGATTTAAAACACCTAAAGTCCTCTAAAATGTAAAAGTAAAGGTAAAGTTTTCCCCTGTCCAGTCATGTCCTACTGTAACGGGTGGTGCGCATCTCCATTTCTTAGTCGAGGGCACCAGCATTGTTCAAAAATGCTTCCATGATCATGTGGCCAGTATGACTATATGCTGAAGGCACACAGAATGCTGTTACCTTCCCATCAAAATGGTACCTATTTATCCACTGACATCTGCATACTTTCAAACTGCTAGGTGGGCAGGAGCTGGAGCTAGAACCTTGAGAGAGAGTGAGAGAG